>PVLA01006942.1:0-21210 GCA_004027455.1 Hydrochoerus hydrochaeris
GCTCTCCTTTGTTTCTTCATTAGCTGGGCATCTCACCACACCACTGTTAATGTCACTCAAGATATCACAGAGGTGGTTACCACCAGCATGGCAGACCACAGACTGAGCAGCTTCCATGGTCTCTTTAATGATATCAGAGACTTCTCTGGCTAAAGATCAGTGCCACATCTATGGGACAATGGTGCCCATCTTATCAAAAGTGACTTTTCCACTGTGTTTGATGTGCATATTTGTTTGTTTCTCTGTCTCTTGGCAGTTTCTTGAGGACTTTGATGATCAGGTCAAGCCTGAAGGTGCCACTTCAACCTATGCCAGGCTGTTCTGAGTGGCAGTTTCACTCTGACCCTAAGACCATCCAGTCCCAGGGTACCTCGGTAGTACCCTCACCAGCCTGTTTCCAGACAAATCCAAGGGGCCATCTTGAGGGCCAGGGCAGATGTGGCACCAACTTCACCACAAGTGCACCTTGGAAAAATGACCATGATCTCACTGGGTCCACTGGGTGACAAGGTAGAGGTGACCGGTGTTGGTGAACCTAGATTTGGAACAGACGAAGAAAGTGGCCTTTGGTTTCCCCTGAGCTAAAACTCAATACCTGAAAGTCTTTCATTTTTTTCCTGTGACAGAGTCTAAGTTGCCCAGACGGACCTTGAGTTCTGAGTCCTTTTGCCTCAGCTTCCCTAGCATGGCGACTGCAGGTTTGCATCGCTGCACCCTGCTCAGAAGTCTTTTTAAGTGCATTAAACCTACTTAATAGATTCCCTAACTTTCTTTTTTGTTTCTTTTTTATCACTTTAAATTTCCTATGCTATTTCTTCAATCTGTTCCAAGCCGTCTTTGTTTTTTTGGTTTTGGTTTTGTGTTTTTAATACTTCGTAGTTCTGAGGCAGAAAAACAAGCCACTCTCAGACCACCCCTTCCAAAGATTCACCTGAGGAGCCCCGTTGGTCAGATGATGTTAGGTTCCTGCTTTGACCTCAACCACAAGATCACAACAGTCTCTGTCCCCACCTCGCCTCTCCTCCCCTTTGCCGGGTGTGAGCCTCACTCCTCATGCATACCCTGCTTTGTCCCTCCCTTCCTCCCCAGGAGCTGCTTCACAGCCCCGTGTTACCGGACTGCTCTGCCCAAAGAGGCCTAAGAAGAGGCCAAGAGACTGACCAGATGCTCACAGTTGTAAACCTGTGGCCTTTAAGTACCTGCTTCTCTTTGACTCACCCTCTCCTGCTTCAAACACCATATAACAATGTCCCCAACTCAGATTGCAGCTCAGATTTTGGAGAGCTGCTCTTCTCTGGGCCTGCTGGCAAAAATAAAGAGATCTCTCCCCTCCTCCTGAGCGCCTCTCAATAGCTTCCTGTGTCTCTGGTGAATCTGACTTTGCAGTAACATTTGGTAAAATCTGAAATTGCCAGTCAGGCTGGCCTTGAGCTTACTATGTAGCCCAGGCTGGCCTCAGACTCATGGTCATCCCCTGCCTCAGTCTCCCAAGTGCTGGGATTATAGGCGTGCACCCCCACACTTGGCTTCTGTTGATATTTTTTGTCTGTAACATCAGATTGAATTATTCTGAGAACTCTGTCTCTTTATAACCCTTGTTCTTGTTTCTTGCATGTAATATCTAATCTCCTGGAGGCCATCGTGGTATGTGAGGGTTTCAATATTATCTTCTGTTTGCTGAACTGCTCGTGTTGTTCCTTCTCAGTGTGTTTTGGGAGTTCTTTGTGTTCATGTCGGAGACTTTTTCAAATGTGTCAGAAGTACTTGCTGGTGGTTCATACTTAAGAACAAGGCATTGTAAGATAATTGAAATCTCTAAGTACCTGGGCACAAACACTGATTGCAAGCTTTGCCATTCCACCGGGAGTCCTCATTGTCAGAATCTGTAGGCTTTCAGGAGACAGTCACTTTCCTCAAGGACAAGCCAGGCAATCTCCTGCTCAGGGAGGAGACAGTGTTCTGTGGAAGAGGAGGAGAATGACTGAGGGGCCCTTCTGCACAATCAAGCTTTGTTTTATTCTATTACTTTATTTTATTTATGTGGAGGGATAGTACTTGGAGTTGGAATGAGGGCCTGAAATTCACATTAAACCACTTTGCTAGCCATATATATATATATATATATATATATATATATATATATATATATAGTGTGTGTGTGTGTGTGTGTGTGTCAATCCTGATAAGCTGCTAAATAGCCCAGGATGAACTTGAACTTGCAGTCTTTCTGCCTCCACTTCCCAGCACTCTGGGATTACCCCTAACCGCAACAGTCAAGCTTTTTTCGCTTCCCCATTTCTCAGGGCATCACCTCATCAGAACCCAAGCTCCTCGTGGCATCTGACTTCTGACCTCCTGTTCAGTGTTTCCAGGAAGTGACTCCACAGTCTGGGCTGGTGTTAGGGAAGGGGGACACTCAGTCTGTGTAAGTTGAAGAAGATCTAGAGAAAGAGGAGATGGAAGACACATCCATGGAAAAGATCGTCAGTCCTGCCTGCCCTCCCACTATGCTTTTATTGCCCCAAATTTCCTGGGCTTCTATGCAATAAACCTGTGGTTTTTTTTCCATGTACATCCCCCTCTTTTGTGATTTTCAGAACCAAGTAGTTGCTGTTCTTTCACTTGCTTTCCCAGCTGGCTTTTCCTTTTCAGTCCTGCAGTTTATTTCTTCTTCCTTTCTCTCTATTATCATAGGTTATATTCTTTTACTCATCCCCTGTCACTTCACTGGACTTTGGAGAAAGGTTGATGGTGAATTTATGGCTCAGTCTACCATGTGACATTAAATTTCTGATTGATTTCAAAACATGTTAAGTACTTCATGTGTGGGATTCTAGGGAACACCAAAATTGTAGTCAAAATACAATGCATTCGCAATAATCCAAGAAGCAGAGCCATTATAGGAGGGAGAACCTTACGAGAAAATTTATAGTATGGCAAAAGGAAAAAAATTCCATTTGGAGTAAAAATCAATGCTATCAGTGAAGCTACCTAATTCTAAACATTTTTTTTCCCTGTGGACTGAACCAATTATTGTAATTATACCCCTGGGAAAGCAATTGGAATTCGATTAAAAGTGATTTCCAGAAGCATTCAGTTTAGCATACTGCTTTCGAGCATAGAGAATCAACCCTTGGCTTAGCAATATTTTGACTGCGGTTTGGCCCTCAGAAACACAACATGTGAGCTTGTGGTGATCAAATTAAGAATTTTGACAAATACTACTAACAAAAATGCTGAAATCCTTTTACGGAAGCACATGGTTTTCACCTAAAAAAATCTGGATATCTAAACAGAAGAATGGCCCAATAAGTGGAAGCAAATCAAAACTATAAAATACAATGGCTCAATTAAAGTTAGATCCAAATCTATGGACATAAACAAGGCTGGACTCTAAGACATGAGAAGCAGAGAGAGAAAAACACACTGCTTAAAGCGTTAACTTTCGGGAAGTTGTCTTTTGTCCGTTTGGCCTGTGATAACAATGTCCTATGGACTGGGTGATTTATGAACAATAGAAATTTATTTCCTCACAGTTATAGAGGCTGGAAATCCTACATCTGGCTTCCAGCCAGGGCAGATTCTGGTGAGGTTCCTCTTTTGGGTTGCAGAAAAATTCTTACTAGATCCTCTCATGGCAGAAAAAAAGAAAGAGATGCTCTCTGAGGTCCCATTAGTTTAGTTTTGTTTTGTTTTGTTTTGTTTTGTTTTGTTTTTTGAGATACAATCTCACTATGTAGTCAAGTGGCCTTGAACTCACTCAAATCCATGATGATCCTCCTGCTTCAGCCTCACAAGTGCTAGGATGACAAGTGTGAGCCACTATACCCAGTTGATGTAATGTCATTCATGAGGACTCCACCTTAAGACCTAATAAACTCACTGAAGTCCCATCTCCTGATGCTATCCACAATAAGGGTTAGGATTCCAGCACACAGATCTGGAGAAATGGGAGGACATAGAGGAAAAACAAGCAAAGGATACTGAAATGGAAGAGTTTTATTAAGAAAACTTTTTAACTTATCTATATTAACTATTGCAAAAAAAGTTTAATAGCTCACTTTTGTGATTAAAAATCATTACTTCAGCTGAGCAGAATGGCTCATGCTTGTAGCCCCAGCTCTTGGGAGGCTGAAGCAAGAAAATCATGAGTTCAGCACCGGCCCTGGTGATGCAGAAAGTTGGAGCCCAGTGTGGTTAGCAAGATCATGCCTCAAAAAACTAAAAATTAATAATAATAATAATAATAATAGTGTTCTTAAATGTCTTAATGTCTGATTCATTCTCCTCGAAAATTTCTTAACCATGAATTTTTTCTATGCAAGCCATGATAAATAATCATGTTGAATATAGCAGTATCTAACTCTAGGTAAGAGGCAATGAACCCCTCCATTCTTTCTGTCCCATTGCAAACCAAATGGGTTTCCTGCTTTTCCTCCAGAATACCCTGTCCTGGACTCCAACAAACCAAAGCAGACACTGCTTTGGTACAGAGAAAATTCCAGGAGAAACTCTCAGGTTTTGGAATAAAGAAGAAAAAATTCTAACTATACTCAGACAAGTAGAAAAAGATGATCTATTTTCTAAAAACATTTATTTTGTATTTTCTTCCATATGTCCCAGCCCACGAGTAGTCCAACAACAGTGTTGCTAGTAATTGTGATAACAGCAGGATCTCATGGTCACCAAAAATTGGAAACCCTCCAACTGTTCTATATGTGTGAATGAATAAACAAAGGGTGGTATACCTATAAAATAAAATACTATCCCACAGACCCTCCACCATGAAGCCATCACTGGAAGCACAAAGCCAAGACCAATAGGGCCCAACCTTGGCCTTCAAACTCCACCTCTTTACTCCCTAAGAGCCTGTGTCAGGTACTTTCATTACAGTAATGTAAAGCCAAAGGTTGAAGATTTAGTTCAGTGGCATAAGCACCTGCCTGGCAAGCGCAACGTCATGAGTTCAATCCCTAGTACAAAAAAAAAAAAAAAAGCAATGTAAAGCCGACTATGTAAACCATTTTATGTCCTAACTGTGGTGATAGCTACACTAATTTACATGTGCATTAAAACTATAGACTTATACATCAAAATAAGTCAAAAAATTGTTAGTAACTGTTAATTAGATTTTTCTATATGTTCTCAACTGTGCTTATCAATTAGTAATTAGAATCCACCATCAAATAAATACAAGTTCCTACCGATAATTTCTGTATCCTTCAATGCTGTTGGTTTCCTGACATAGAAAAGAATGTTTTGAAGAATCAGAAGCTTAACAAGCGGATACCTACTGTGCATTGATGTTACTGCTCATTGTGTCTAAAGCTGCCATTGGCTTTTAATCACAAGATTTGTCATTTGAAAGTAATACTCTGTAATTCCAAAAATTTAGAACATTTTCTTTTTCCAAAGATTTTCGCCTGTTTTCAGATAGGTATGGGATGAGATGGGAGTTGAGCGACTAAATTTGTGAAACTAAAATGTTCCTGTTACTTTTAATATTTCGTGGTCAATTATTTTTATTAACTATGGAAGCAAATTTATAGTAGGTATAGATAGTAAAGCGTGCACTGCGTCTAGTATGGCAAACATAGCTCTACCACTGTCCTGTTTGAAGGTCACCTTTCTGACCCCAGAATGGTTTTCCTTACTGATCATTCTAAATGAGTCCATTTGACATTAAAGGGCCTGGACAATGGCTGCTCATGCCTGTGTCACTGTTCTCACTGGTTTTAGCTTTTATCCTCTGATCTGGTGAGAAAAGCTAATGATCCTCTGAAGCACACAGCAGACTCAGCCTTATCTCTCCTGCCAGTATTCATTCAAATTGATTAGGTAGAGAGCTGCTCTCCTTAGAGATCCAGACTGAGTTGCTCATCCATGAAGTACTTTACGTTCCTTATTATCAATTTGAACCTTTTAGAACCCTGAAAGTCATTTACATATTACACCATGCAATTTTCCTCCTAATTATTCTTGTTTATTTACTTCTTTCTTTCTTTGTTATTGTTGCTGTTGTTTCGTTCTGTTTTTTGAGATGGGGTCTCACTGTAGTTCAGGCTGAGCTTGAGTTCATCCTGTAGCACAGACCAGCCGCAAACCCAGCCCGCCCACTGCTGAGATTACAGGCATCCCCCACCAGGGGTATGTGCTCCCATTGAAGCACGTAAACAGCCTACACTTTGATCCAGAAATTCTGTCCTAGCAATCTATCCCTAGAAAAGTAATCACAAATATGAAAAAGAGATGTTTGTAAGGATATTCAATGCAGTGGTATGTATGATAGCAAGTATCTGGAAGTAACCTAACTGCTCACCAATAATGTGGTAGCTAAAGTGATTGCAGATTACTTATGTATCACAGTTCTATCTTTGTTACATTGTTCAGTAGAAAACAACTCACAGCAAAAATTATGTACTATATTCCTGCCAATGTTGCAAAAAGTCACTACATCTATACATAATGTTAGGCTGAATTGTGTACCCCTCAAAAAATGTGCACCTGTGGTGGTACATGGCTGTAATCTCACACTCTCACACTCTGGAAGGCTAAGGTAGGAGGACCTCAAATTCAAGCCAAGCCTGGATAACTTAGAGATTTACCTCAAAACAAACAAAGAAGCAAACAACAACAACAAACTATATATATATATTTAGAGAGACAGAGAGAGAGAGAGAGAGAGAGAGAGAGAGACTGGGAATGGAACTCAGTGCAAAAACCCTGAGCTCAATCCAGAAATACAGACAGAGGGAAAGACAGAGGCAGAGGCAGAGGCAGAGAAAAATATATTTGAATATAGGAGCTTTAAAGAAATAATCAGTCAAAAGGATGTTATCAGTGTGGGTCTGTTTTAGTTACTTTTCTTACTGCTGAAACAAAATACTCAGCACCCAAAGTTAAAGGATAAAAGGTTTATTTTGGCTCAGAATTTGTAAAGGTTTTAGTCCATATTCAGCTGGCTCCACAGCATGGCTGAGGGTCATCAAAGTAGTAAAGTAACAAAGAAACAACAAGAGACAAGGGACAAGGGACAAATAACCCTCTTTCTACCCCTTATATCTCATCCATGTGACTCACACCCAGGGTGGGGCACTCTTAACCCCACCCAGAACTAAGCCAAACCAATAAATGGACTAATGTAATAATTATACACCCTCAATCTGAGCATCAGACACTCCAGATCTATGACCCACCTATGACCACATGAGACTGGATGGACATCTAGATAGAAACCATAACAGCGCCCTAATTCAATATGACCAGTGACCTTCTAAGAAGAAATTTAGACACACAAAGAGACAGGGATGTGTTCAGACAGCGAAGCCCATCTACCTGCCAAGGAGGACCCGGGGAGGGGGCAGCCATGTGACAGCCAAGGAGAGATCTCAGGAGAAGCCAAACTTAGAGCGTCTTGAGCTGGTACATCCACCCTTCAGTACTATGACAGAGTAAATTTTTGCCGTTTAAGCCACCCAGTCTGTGAAATTGGTAAAGATTGCCTCGGGGAGCTAAGCCATGTATGTGGAAGGGTTTTAGAAGCTGCACTCTCAACTGAAAATAGAGGTCACCGCTAAGGTTTTGGAGTGAAAGGAGAAAAAGGAAAGAGATCAAAAAGTAAATGTCACTCTATATGTTTTTGTATTGCTATTTGTTTATTCACTTATTTGTTTTATGGCACTGGGGACTGAGCCCAGGACAGTCACACTGAGCTATGTCCCCAGCCCATTTTACTTTTTCTCTTGAAACAGTATCTCACTACATGAGTAGATATCCCAGCACTCAGGATACTCAGGCAGACAGATCATAAATCTGAGACCAGCCTGGGCCACATAGCGAAATCTTGTCTCAAAAAAGTTTTTAACTAACTTGAAACCATAGATCCATAGATAAAATAGCAAACTTTTATAAAATAATTTTACATTTTGTTGTTTGTTTTGTTTTTGTTTTGCAGCTCTGGGGATCCAACCCAGGGCCTTTTCTCATGGCAGGCAAGCACTGTACAGCTCAGCCACATCCACAGGCCCTTATTTTTCCTCCTTTGCAGGTCTAAGGAGGAAAAAGCAACTGCTCTGAACAATCCCAAGCTGAATAAAGAAGTTATTTTTTAAAAATCCCCAGTCCAGAGAAAGCTGCACTGCAGAACCAATGTCCATATTTCTGTGTTGGCTTTGCATCGAGCTGGCTGCCTGGACAGTATACGCTCTTGACCCTTCTGCGTCTCCATCTCTTCATGCATAAAATGAGGAAATAAAAACAGAACTCCCAGTTCTAAGTCTCTGCAATTCTATACCAGTGTAATAACATTATCGTCATTCAGAGCAATCTTTGAGATGTGTGAGTGCACTCCACTCTTATATACGTTTTTAGAGCTCAGCATGTCATTCTTCTATCCAAACACTCCTGATAGATTTCTTAGTCTTCGCTATGCCAGGGGACCGACTACAGAGACGGAGCACTGAGGTGACTGCCGGATTGCCACATGCAGGGATACTCAAATATTTACAGCTTTCACATCCTCACCAGAACCAGTTAGTTCAGGAGATTTAATAATAACAAGGGATGATTGTATCCAACCGTCTTGAGCGTGGAAATAGTGACATTGTCCCCAAGGGGCCTCCAGGAGCCTTAGCACTAAATGAAATGTTTAGTTTGCTCTTCCAGCGAAAGGACCCTAAAGGTAATATTTCAAGCTTGGTCTATTGATATAGCAGAAATGAAAGAAAATCAAATCAAAACAAAACATAAAACTGATTACAGGTGAAAGGCAAGGAGTAGATGAAGGTATTTTGCCTCCTGGAAATAAATAACAAAATGGAGCTGCATGATTTTCGCACACTTACTTTCTGCATAAAATAGAATCATAAAAACAACATAAAACAAAAATGGAAACCAGCGCTCCAGTACCATAAACATCTAAAGACAAAAACAGTGTTGACTATGGAATTCTCATTAGTTGTTAAAATATTTATCAACAAAATAATAAAGTACCACCTTACCTACACATGACAAAACAGTTTAAAGGGCAATTCACCATACCCAAGACTCACCAGGCACTGCTAGGCTTCTGACTCCACTGTCAACAAAGTAGGAAGTGGTGGGCTTTGGTCATGGGGTACAGGTAGCCAGAAAATTGGGGCTGGAGTCTTCACTCTGGGAGAAGAGCAGTGATCCCTCTCCACCATGGTAAGCCATGTTCTCAAGAGGCTAAGAGGCCAGCACTCTACAAGGAGGTTTCAGTTTCGGCAAAAAAAAAATGAGAAGGAAGTAGCTGGGACTATTCTGTGGATATGGGGCATTTATTTACAATGGGACAGGCATTCCTCCAGAATTAGGTTTTTACAAGGAAGGAAACCCAGCAGCAAGAAGTACCAAGCTAGGGCCAGGGATTTGGCTCAGCGGTATAAGCACCTGACAAGTGCAAGGTCATGAGTTCAATCCCCAGTACCAAAACACACACACACAGAAGTGTCAAGTTAGATAAGAGAACAAATTGCATGGCTGGGCTCACATCTGGGGTGGTGACCAAGAATCACAGGATTAGAATTGGAGCATTGCTGCCAGCACGTTAGGCTTGTGATGACCTACTGCCTGGTGTACTGGAAGGGAAACCTGTAGGGATCAGGGGAACAGAACCCCACGGCAAGATGTGACTTCCTGGTGCCCAGTCTCACAGTGGAAGGGCCCCTTATTCCTTTCATTATTATGAGCATGACCACAGTCTTAAACTGCAAATCCATATACTTAGCCAAAATGCATAGACTTACCCAACTCGGTGGTGCATGCTATAATCCCAGCACTCTGGAGGGTGATACAGGAGGATCATCAGTTGGAAACCAGCCTGGGCTACACAGTAAGTTCAAAGCCACCTGAACTATACAGTAAAACCCTGGTTGGAGAAAAAAAAAACAGGCAGAAAAATTAAAGATATCCTTTGCACAGGCCACTCAATGGCACCTTCCCATGAGAATCCCTGAGCAGAAATCCTGTCAGCAAAGGGCTTTGAGCTAGAGCATGCATGCATGGTAGTCGTGGTAGAGATGTGCATCTGTTCTGACACAAAACTTCTATGAAAGGGCAACATGTAGGAAATATGGGCCGCTAGCTATCAAATAAATATAAATCCGAAGTCATTCAGCAAGCCAGCTGAATGACTGGTATCCATCACCGTGAAGGACAAATCTTAGCAAAAAGGTTGGAGGAAAGACAGAGGAAAACATGAGCAGGCAGTCTTGGGAAGCAGAGGGAGTAAAGGAAAAGAATCACCTCCTGATTGTAAATTCTTCCTGCAGCGGAACAAAGGGTGAGTTTGTGCCAGGAGCAGTGGCCCACGCCTGGCATCTCAGCACTTGAGATGGGACAAACATTTGAACCCAGAAGTTCTAGACCAGCCTACACTACATAATGAGACCTTATCTCAGAAAAAAAAAAAAGCTTGCAAGCTGCATTATAAATTATAACCATGATAAATTATGCATGGTGTAGCAATTTTGTGGGAGTCCAAATATTTTATTAAATTTCTCCTTAAATTGATGGCAGGTTAAAGTATTTCTTCTATGACTCCATTTGTTTGTTTCCCATTTCACTGCCAACATTGTCCTCCTTTTTTTATGAGAGAAATTGAACCTAGGACCTCACACTTTACCCAGGACAACATCCCCAACCCCAGCATTGTCACTTTTCTTTCTGGCACCTTTACCTCTGTTGCCCGAATTCCTCTTTCAATACCTGTGACTGCAAACTGTCAGAGGAGCTCATCTCTGAGTGACAAGAATACAGTGTAACTGTGCATAGTACTGTCTGTGTATGGACGGCTAACAAGTGTACACAGGCTCACTACTGACAGACTGTGAAAGGGAGGGAAGCAGTTGGTTACTGACCAGGGCGTCATCTTATTTATGTTATTCATAGAGTGACTGGTGGTCTGAAGAGAGATGTTTGTATGTATTGAATTATAGGTGATGTAGCATGGTACCTGCAATTTAAACTATGTCATTGGTGGACAGGGTTATTAAGGTAACTGTGGCAACCAAAATTAAGGCATATGCCAAGTAAAGATAGTCTGTATCCATTTGTGGATTACATATGCTAATAATTTGGAGGAGCCTTAGAGAAAGAGTAGGACCTACCACATTTCTCAGCCATTCTTCCATCCATAGTTTCTATGCAAATTTTTTTCCTTTACCTATTTGCCATGATATCTGGAATTTCACTGATGGTCAATCATCACTATAGTGATATCATATTGCCCTGATCTGATCGGCTTTCTATGCAAATCAAATATAGTATAAAGCACATAGAATTGGCCCCTGGCATACAGAACTTACATGTCAACAGAATCAGAAAACTAAATTAGCAAATTAATCCAAAGCATAATTTCTGGCTATGAAACCTCCTTTAGAAAACAATAGGGTGACGTGATAAAAGTGAGTCGAGGGGCAGAAAGTGAAAATGTGAGTAGAGACACCTCTGAGATCCCACAAGAGCTCAGCCCTTTTGAGATTCCAAATGAGTTAGAAGGGGAGGGATGGACCACGAAGCAGGACAGGGCCAGATCACAGAAGGTCTCAGGGACCATGGCAAGGAGTTTGGGATTATTTCACCTACAATGGGAAGACACTCAACCTTCTTCTACAAAAGGCTGACATAAGAGTTTTGTTTGAATAAAATATGTCAGATGCATAACAAGCTCTTGCCAGTTGGAAATAGAAGAGAGAGGAAAGGCTAGTTGGGACACCGTGGTCCCAATACAAGGATGGGGACTGCCCCAGGGTGCCGGGGGGAGGCCTGAAGACCATGGGTGCTCTGGGTGGGAGGCAAGAGGACACTGCAGTTCATGCCCCTGGACATGTGATCTGGGCCAGCAGCAGTCACAGCGCAGAAGCAAAGACAATTCCTACTAAAAATGGCCTTCCTGAAGGTGGTCATTGTCCAGCATCCTTTTACATTTTCCATCCATTGTCACAGGCCAAGTCCCCTATAACCAACACAGGAAGGACCCAGCTAGGAAAGAGAGTGGTACAGTGAGAGACTGGAAAAATTATCATTTATCATTGTTTTGAAAATCTCTGAAGTAAGTTAACTATTCCCCCAATGCATTGGGTACTGAAGTAAATCTGGATTCTGCAAACCTGGAAAACTTTGGACTGAGAACAGTTTCTCTAATAGCAACAGATAAGATCCTTCTATTAATGGGAAACCCCTTTGGGCCAGGTGATGGGATGGAAAATGCTCCGGCAGGCTTCTTTCTTTTTCTTTCTCTCTCTTTTTAAATTCTTTTCTTCTTTGTACTGGTTACTGAACCCAGGGGCTTCAACTGAGCTATACCCTCATCCCTTTTCCATTTTGAGCTAGTGTCATATTAAGTTGGTAAATGTCCCTTGTTGGACTTGAAACCCTCCTGCTTCAGCCTGCCAGAGTGCTGAGATCCTATGCATTCCAACACACCCAGCCATTGCTCGGGCTTGGAAGTCAAATAGGCTTGTTTCAAAATAACTTCATTTCTTTGAATGTCAGCTTCCTATTTGTATGAAAAGTGGGCACTAAGATCATAGCTACCCTACAATGGTATCTGGAGATCAAATAAGCCAAATATATAAAACATGGCACCTAGAATGTTAAAGAAATATTTAATATATAAAATGTCAAGTATGTAAAAATCCTAGGTGCCCTGTTGGGCACAGCTCTTGAAACTCTGGAGGAGGGAGGGGAATGATGAAGAAAAACAAGATGCAGAAAGCTGAGACAAGTGGAGCCTCCTCTCCCGATGGGAGAGAAAGAACTGCTCAGCAACTGCAGCCCCTCATTTATACACCCGTCAGCCTGGGGCCTCTGCGCCTAACAATGTGTTCACCTGGTTCGCCTCGGGTGCCTCGTGCTCTCAGAACCAGAACAGCTTGTTTACGTGGTTCCCACCAGTGACTGGTCTTCAGCATCAGCTGCTCCCCACGCCTAGGCACTTAGTAAATGCTCAGTGAGACCCATCGCCTTCCTTTCTCCTGCTCCCTTAACTTCCCTTCCTTCCCTCAAGTGAGAATCGTGACAGGCTGAGACTAGGCTAAATCTCCCTCAGTCACATCCAGGTGAGAAGCTAGCCAGCATCAAAAACTCAGCACCAATAATGAATTAGAAGGATGGAGTTTAAGAAGAGAAGATAATTTTTTTTCCCCATGGAAGAAAAAGCAGAAAAAAACTGCTCCAAAGAGAGGGCACGGGGTCCAGAAAAAGGTGGGTACCCATGAGCTTTGCCCTTGGTTTCTTTTATTAGGATTGGGGCCTTTCTCCTAGGTGAGCACTCAGAAGTCACATCTGATTGGTCTCCGGGACTAGCTTAGGATGGGTCCCGGGGCGCTTTACTTTTGGTAGACTTTGTTTGATCTCCTTTTCCCTTTTGTCCTTGCCAGAGCCTATCTCTGCTATTTATAAGTTGGTTAGCAGGAGATTAAATAAGAGTTTTCTTTTAAATTAAGTAGCTGTCCTTTGTCTCCTGTGCATTTTATTCGAGTTGCTGGGGCAGTTTTCCCGTGCTCTGCCTATCAGCTCCCCCTCTGGTCAATCTTCCCATTAGAGAACATGTCTCCCTTTGTTGTGAAAACTCATACTATTTGTGCTCCCTGGCCCCTTTCTTTATCTGTTTTTTTCCCCCCGTCTCTCTTCCTTTTAATCTCTCTTTAAAGAATTCATCCAGTAGTTTTAACTCCTTTAGTCAAAATTAGCCAGTGACTCTATCGGCAGAGGTAAAAGGCACGTTTAGTAAGATTTTCTCCTAAATTTTAAATAAACCCTAACAAGACCCTTATTCTATCCTTTCCTGGCCTGCAGACCCGTATCCCTACACTGAGATCCAGGGTAAGCATGTGCTGCAGAGATGGAGCCTTTTCTTAGCATGAGCGAGGCCCTGAGTTTGTCCTCAACAAAAAAGGAAAGAAAGAAGGAAGGGAGAAAGGTAGAGAAGGGAGGAAGGAGGAGGGTGAGGGAAAGGAAAGAAAGTATGGGAGGAGAGGGAGAGAGAGAGGAGAAGGAGAGAGAGAGGGAGAAGAAGGGAGGGAAGGGGAGAGATTGTAAGGTCAACAGAAACATTCCCAGTGTTCCTTCTGCAGTGCTGCTATGTGCAGCCATTTGTCACAGTGACTGTGACATCCAGTCCTGCCCCAGCCCTGACACAACAGCAGTCAACTCCATACACACAGATCACTGTGGCGCAGACATTCTCTGAACTACACAGGGCGGGAGGGCCCCACAGGCTCAAGAAAACATTCCATGCTTTTTAAAACAGTACATAACTCTGAAATTGAGAGGGCCCTTTGGGGCTGGGGATTTAGCTCAGTGGCTTAAGCATCTGCCTGGCAAGCACAAACTCATGAGTTCAATCCCCGGTACTGAGGGAAAGGAAAAAAAAAAAAAAAAACCCTTGCAAAAAAGAGGGCCCTTTAAAATAAAGTAAGAAATACAAACAAATTGAGATGGATGTTAAAGTCAGAATTTTACCAGCTAGATGAGAATGTGGAGTCATCATCCAGCTAATTTTCTTATCTTTAAGCCCAAACAGGAAGACTCCAAAAATTAGTGACAATTTGACAAATGCATAATAATGCACGCGTCATATTCTAGATACAGGCTAAGTACTGTGTCAACACAGATGAGAGTACCCAAGTGGAAGAAGGTTAAAAAATGTCTGACAGCAAACTATTTCTCCACTTAATAATCCATAACTAAATTGGCCCTGAAATAGAGAAAACCCAAGTAATTCCTCCCTTCCAGGAACGCTAGCGACACCTAGCGTTTACCCCTAAAAGCAAGGAAAATAAACAGTAGAGATAATGCCAAACTTCTTTCACAAATATTTAACATACATATCGCCTATCAAATAGTACGCCATTTGAAAATATTAAAAGAATACTTTCAGAAAACTTAAAACCTTTTGAACAATGGTCAACTGGTCTAATCTAGGAGAAACAGACTGCTATTTTCCTTGTAGTCTCATGATTTGCATAATTTGAATATATATAGTGCCTCATTTAGAAATAATCTGGAGGGGACTTGCTACATATGCAGTTTACCTGGCTTCAGTTTTGTTATGTAGCCCGGGTAGACCGGAATTTGTGATCCCTGTAAGGTTCCAGCCCGAGCTGACTAACCTCGCTCCTAACCTGCCTACCAGCAAGGTGCTACTCTCTGCAGGGAACTCAGCTCAGTACCAAAACTGTCGCCTGCAAGCACAGAATGTTGTGAAGCAGATAAGATAAGACAATGAATTTTGCAGATCCAGGGACTTCTGGAGACCCCCGAGGATTCACACTGGACACTTCAAGGATTCTGCTCATTGAGGTACAAGACTGCCAGAGAACTTTGTCCACAGACATTTGTTAAAATCTTCCTGCCTAAATCTGAGTAACTGTTTTGAAGATAACGATGCAAAATAACAACATTTGTTAAATTCCTACCACCTTGATTTGAAACCCTATAATGTTATTAAGTTTTTCATTATTATTGTTTATTTGTGTCTTTTATTTCTTGCTTTTCATGTATTTTTTGTTTAATTTTGTTTTTCCCTCCTTAAAAATTAAAAAAAAAAATCTTCCTATCTAACAGTATGCAGCAAATTGTCCAGAAGATTATACACCATGATCAAGTGGGATTCATTCCAGAAATTTAGGAACAGTTTAACATGCATAAATTCATAAATGTAATATACCATATTAACAGAGCCAGTGACAAAAATTATATGATCATCTCAATAGATGAAGAAAAATCTTTTTTTTATTTAAAGAAAGAAAATTGAAACAGAAAGAGGGTAGAAATAATACCAAATTTCAAAAACAAAACAAAAATAGTAACCAGTAAGAAATCACTAGTTGATAATTACATATTTTCCTCTTATAAGTAGTTGTTCAAGTTACAAAAGTAAAGCCTTCAAAGTGGACATTCAAACAGTGAGACTGCAACCAATTCTGTTCATCTATCCAACAAAAACTTAGTAATATGGTTATCAATCCTACACACTCAAACATACGTGCAGTTATATCTTTTAGAATACTTTCTTTTCATCTCTTTTTTTCTTTACAATAACTATAATCCATTCTTGTAAACTACTTAGAAGTTCTACACATGTATAAGTCTCTACATGTATGCCTAGCCTTTCTGTATTAGAGGGAGAAACAAATCAAAACAAGTCAACAATACAAATTCCTAGAGAAACACGAAATGAAAAGGACATATAAAACCATAATACCAGGTGATGTACAGTAGTTACTATGATGTCTCTTGTTATTTTCAATAAAATTGTCTATATCATCAAACATAGTACAATTAAACTTAGCATTGCATTACACTATTAATAAAAATCAAACATTGGAGACATTATAGGGCTTCAAAGGCAGTTAATAATCAATACAGAATGTGTATCCTATTGAATCTTGTCATCTTCAGAGTAGTTGCCTCTACTGTCAGACTTGATACTCTCAAGCATACCAGATTCAAATAAAATCAGTCAAGATAAAACAACAGTATAACCAATCTTCTCTGTCTAATTTCTGCTATGCTATTTTTCTGTCATTGTTATTTGTTTACTTTTCTCCTTGATTCCACTGTCTGCCCCTTTCTTTGAGGCCTTTCTGCCATTGTTCCCAGAATCCTGATGATTTTCTTCTCTCTCTCTAGAATGCCCTTCAATATTCTTTGCCAGGTTGGATTGGTGGTCACAAACTCCCCCAGTTCCTCTTTGTCATGGAAATATCTTGTTTCTCCATTAATTTTGAGAGACAGTTTTGCAGGGTACATCAATCTGGGTTGGAGGTTATTTTCTTTCAGGGCTTGGAATATTTTGCTCCAAGCTCTTCTTGATTTGATGGTTTGCATTGAGAAGTCTGCTATGATTTTGATGAGTTTTCCTTTATAGATAATCTGTTTCTTTTCTCTGACTGCTTTTAATATTCTGTTCTTGTGATGGATTTCTGGGATCCTGATTATTATATGTTTGGGTGTAGATCTGTTTTGGTTGTAGCTGGCTGGAGTTCTGTATGCCTCATTTATCTGAACTTCGCTTCTGTTACCTATGTTTGGGAAGTTTTCCTTAAGTATTTCTGTGAATAGACTTTTTATTCCATTTGTATTTGTCACTGCATCTTCATTCACACTTTTTATTCTTAGGTTATAAATCTTCTTGTTGTCTCCTAGCCTTTGTATCATTGCTTCCTGGTTCCTTATTATTTTTAAGAGATCTTTCCTTTCACGATCATATGTTGCAAATCTATCTTCAAGTTTTGAAAGTTTGTCTTTAGTTTCTGTTAAAAGGTTTTGCCAGCTTTCAGTGGAGTTTTTAATTTCCTGATATTCTCTATGGATCTGTTTCATGTATTCTAGATTTTGTTTATGTTCTTCATCAAAGGCTTCTCTCCTTTCTCTGGGTTCCTCTATTCTTTCATTTGTTTCTACTTGAGGATTACCTAGAATTTCTTTTATTAATCTTCTTATATCTTGCTTCACCTGAGTTAGAATTTCAGATTTAAATTCGTCGATGAGGTCATGGAAGTATTTCTTTATTTCTGGCCATGTCTGATATTGCATGTTTGCTGCTCTCAACCTCCTCTGCATTTACCTCTACTGGATTCACTTTCCCTGGTTTGGCAGTTGGAGGCCTTTTGCTGTTTCTCTGTCTTGTCGTGTTTCCAGCCCCCTTCAGATGGGTGGGTGGTGGAGGTCTCTGGGCCCCTTGCACTGCCCACAGTTTTCTGCAGCACACTAGCTAGGGAAGTGCTGCCCTCCCAGTCCGCTGCTGATCTGCGAGGTGCACACTGTGAGCCGGCCCCTCCCCCTACATCAGTCACCCAGTGGATGCTTCAGTAAGTTCGTGTGTTCCCTGGGGATGCCACTCGCTCAGGACAGCCTTGTTCCAGGCTATTGGGTTCCAACCAGGGGCCTGGCCCAGCCTGAGCAGATCCCACCAATCTGCTTTGGACCAGGAGCTGAAGACCAACGCCACCTCGGGTTTTGATTCAAGCCAGCCCTGCCCAACTCTAAAATGTCGTCTAGCTGGTCATCCCGCTCTGAGGAATCCAGTTCCTGTCACTCACCAAAGTTCATGCAGCTCAACTTGCCGTTTCCACTCCCTGCCACAGCGTCTCCTCCAGCTGAGGGTCTCAAGGTCACCAACCCCCCACTCTCGGCAGGGCCATGATCTCAGCTCGACAGTGAGTCGCCCAACTCAAGACATGCCGGTACAGTGACTGGAGCTTGCCCAGCTCCAGCCCTCCATCCACATTTCTTCTTCTTTATTTTTTTTTTCTTTTTCTTTTTCCTCAGTTTCTTCCTGGGTTGTGAGAATTCCTCTCCTTTTGTCTGGCTTTCTCCATGTTGTTAGATTCTAGCATCTGAGTTGTTTTCTTTTCATGGAGGATCTCTTGTGCTACCACTCAGTCGGCCATCTTGGATTCTCTAAAGAAAAAGCTTTTGACAAAGTCCAGCACTCATTCATGATTTTTAAAAACCCTAAAGAAATTTGGAATAGATGGTATTTATCTCAGTCTGATAAAAGCCATCTACAACAAACCAACAGCCAACAGACAAAACAGAAAGCTTTCACCCTAAAATCAGGAACAAGACAAGAACGTCTACTGTCTCCACTCTTAGTCAACACAGTCCTGCAAACTTCAGCTGGAACAATTAAACAAGAGAAAGAAATCAAAGGAATAAAGACAGGAAAGGAAGAAGTTAAACTATCATTATTTACTAATAACATGACACTGTACATAGAAGACCCCAAAACTTTCACCAGAAGACTGCTAGATTTAATAAGCAAATTCAGTAGCATAGCTGGATACAAAGTCAACACTCAGAAATCAATAGCCTTCTTGTACATGAATAGCAAATTCACTGAGAGAGAAATCAGGGAAACAATAATTTTCATAGTAGCATCCAAAAAAATGAAGCACTTAGGAATCAGTCTAATAAAGGATGTAAAAGACCCTTCTATTGAAAACTACAGTGCTCTGAAAAACAATACTGAAGAGGATATTAGGAAATGGAGAGATATCCTATGGTCTTTGGTAGGAAGGACTAATATAGTGAAAATGGCCTCATTCCTAAAACTATTATACAGATTCAATGCGATCCTGATTAAAATTCCAACAGATATCTCACAGAATAGATAAAACAATCCTAAAATTCTTCTGGAACAAGAAGAGACATAGCAAAGGCAATCCTGGGCAACAAAGACAAGACAGGGCACATCACCGTTCCTGATTTGAAATTATACCATAAAGCTACCATGACAAAAACAATGTGGTACTGGGGGAAAAAAAGACCCAAAGATCAATATAACAGAGTAGAAGATGCAGAAACAACTCCAGACACACTAAGCCATCTTGTCTTTGACAAAGGTGCCAAACACATTCGCTGGAGAAGCCACCAACAGAGTGAAGAGAGAACCCGCAGTATGGAGAAAATGTTTGCCAGTTGTACCTCAGACAAAGGATTACTATCAAAAACATATAAAGAACTAAAAAAATTAGTTCCTCCAGATTTAAAAACCAAATCCAAAAATGGGCATCTGAGATGAATACACACTTCTCAGGTAAAGTAATACAAACAGCAAATAAATACATGAAAAAATGTTCAGCATCACTGGTCATTTGAGAGATGCAAATAAAGACAATACTGAGATTCCACCTCAGTATTGGAAAGAATGACTATTACTAAGAGATCAAGCAATAACAAATGCTGGAGGTGCTGTAGGGGAAGAGGAACCCTCCTCCACTGTTGGTAGGAGCATAGACTGGTGCAACCACTGTGGAAATCAGTGTGGAGATTCCTCAAAAAACTAGGATTGGGGGTCCCATCCCACTTAGCTATTCCCCTTCTAGGTGTCTTCCCAAAAGAATTAAAACCTTCATACCACAGTGATGTATGTGTACCCATGTTTATAATAGCACAATTTGTAATAGCTAGATATTGAAAACAACCTAAATACCCATTAGCTGAGGAATGGATAAAAGAGATGTTGTCTTTTTATACAATTAAGTACTACTCAGCCATAAAGAAGAATAAACTGAAGTGTTTTATAGGTAAATGGATGCAACTTGAGACCATACTCATAAGTGAAATAAATCAGACACACATGTGTAAACATCATATTATCTCATTAGTGTGAGAAGCTAAAAGAACACATGGGTATATATGTATGCACACACACACACACACACATGCACACACACACACACACACACACACACATATATATATATGTATACATATGTATATATATGTATATATGGATAGAGGTAGATAGTTAAACTAGTTATACTACTGATTTATCTGAGTTCACTGAAGAGGAAGATTTGTGCTGGGATTGTTAGGACAATTGAGTGCAGAGGTCTTGTGCTCTGGGTGAATGACTTGGGCATAACAATGCACAATGTATGCATTGTCACACCCTGAGTAATGTGTTTTGAAATTTTGCTTTCTTTTTTTTTTCTCTTCAAAATAAGATAAAATAAAATCTTCCAGCCAAATGTCCCCTGCCTTCCCTCCATCTCTATGAAAGAGACACACTTCTCTTCATGGGGCAGACGGTCTTATCACTCTGCCTGCCTGCACACAGGCACGATAAATTCAGTGTTGCCTTCGCTAAGCCTGGTGGTCTCTGCTGGCTCCCCCTCCCCTGTATGTTACATGTGTCGTGTCCCATTTCATCTGCCTCCCAAGTGCTGGGGACATAACAGTATTTGTTATGTCTTTGACAACAGATTTCAAACAAGACACGTCGGTGGTTGTCTTAGGCAGAGTTCATCACGAAGTGACAGATTCTAAGAGCAATGAAGAGTGTACACCTTCAAGCATGAAGGTGGTCAAGCACCAAGGTGGTAGCTGTGCCAAATTGTATCTCAGGCTGTATTTACCCCATATGATTAACTAGGTCTTTAAGGAATGTTATTTTCTTTTTCTGACATCGTTGTTCATTAACATAATAATGAGTGGGGGAGATTTTTTGGGGGGATTCATACAGGGTTTCATTATGTAGTTCAGCTCTTGAATTTACAGCAATCCTCTTGCCTCATCCTTCTGAGCATTAGGAATACAAGTGTTTGCCATCAATCCTGGCTGAAATGTAAGATTCTGAGGCACAGATCAACATTTGTGATAGTTAGGCAGAAAGTTAGATGTTAGCAGACCTGAATACAAAAAGACAAGAAGAGAAAGAAGAGAAGAGGAGAG
>PVLA01006942.1:21310-114031 GCA_004027455.1 Hydrochoerus hydrochaeris
CAAAAAAAAAAAAAAAAAAAAAGACAAAGAAAAGAAAGGACAAGACAAGGCAGCCACACATGGTAGCATAAGCCCAAAACCCCAACACTCGTGAGCCTGAGGCAGGAGGATCATTGAGACTTTGAGACCAGCCTGGACTACAAGGCCAGCCTGAACTGCATGGTGAGACCCTGCCTCAAAAAGCTAAACAAAAAAAAAGAAAAGAAAGAAAGAAAGAAAGAAAGAAAGAAAGAAAGAAAGAAAGAAAGAAAGGGAAGATGTGATGCTTTTGCTTCCCTGTCTGTCTGTCTGTCTGTCTGTCTCTCTCTCTCTCTCTGTAGTGAGTGTATGTGTGTGAGCATATGCACACATGCACTATAGACTCCCTCAAAAAATGAAACAAAGCTGTGATAGCATAAATCAACTCCCTTCTTGGATCATTATATCTTTCCATACACATGCCCTTTTTACTTGGGGTTTTTTCCATCTACTTTTCTTTTTTTCTTCTTTTTTTTCCCATTTGCATCCTAAAGTGGAGATATGCAGTCAGTATTCTGTATCTCTGACCTGAGTGCATCAAGACTCAAACGAGAAGACACAGACTAACAGAAGAAACCTCTCAGGCTTACTGAGCCACAAGGACAATCAGGGACAAAGGAGGAATCTTGAGGTCAAACATCACTCTAGGGCAGAATTTTCCATTTATGTTTGAGAAAGGTGTTTATATTCTATTTCTTTCCTAGCATAGGAACCATAGTGGAATTGCTAAATCATCTAGAAAACAAAGTCAAATTGAGCTATGTCATGTGTTTTATCTTTATATACTAGGCATATGTATAAGCATATATGATTCATTGAACAATAAATAAAACACTGGGCAAAACTAGGAAAAAATATGCTTCATGTGGTAGCAACCCCTTCCTTTCCTATAACCCTACACTTACTCCTAGTTCGCGGCCATTCAGATCTTTTATCTTATATTGTTCTCTCTCTCTCTCTCTCTCTCTCTCTCTCTCTCTCTCTCTCTCTCGTCTTTTTTGAGACAGGATCTCATTATGCAGTTCAGGCTGGTCTTGAGCTGGTCTCAAATTTGCAACAATCCTGCCTCAGCCTCCTGAGTACTGGGATTAGAGGTGTGTGCCACTACACCTGGTTCCTTTTTGTTTCTCTTAAAAGCATGGTCATCATAATGATATAGCGGAATGAAACTCCTGACCTACTAGATGTCCAGTATGAGTTCATGTTCTCTAAAATCAAAGAATGAATTTTAGGAACAATGAAAGTTAAGAGCAGAATATATTTATTGAGAGAAACAAAGCTTCTGTCTGAGAGAGACAGACGGGGTCCGGAGCGGGTTGGCAAAGATTCTGTCTTCTCCAGGGACTTTTATAGAGTAAAAGCATGAGGTTAGATGGATCAAAAGTGGGGGGGAAATGGGAATTTGCAAGGTGGGCATAAGGTGGGACAGAACTGTGGTCAACCAATAAGATTAGCGGCTCAAGTAAAATTGATTAAATTAGGAGCGAATGGGGGAGCGAGTCACGTAGTAAGTGGGCGGGCTTAACAGCAGAGACTCTTCCTGTAGGCGGTGGGATGCTGACTCCTGAGATGCTTCCTCAAGGTCATAGAGAAGGATTTGGACTGTGGATCCTTAGGGTGTGGTTGTATTTGCTTTGCCTCTGTCTTGAGATCTGACCCACAGCAGGAGGCGTTTGTCTCTTCTAAAGCTGCAAGGTGTCTGAACGTCTGCTCTGGCTCCTGTCAGCCTATAATATTGCCAACTGACTCAGCTGCCTGTATAATGAGATCATTCAGCCCACCAGTATTTATAGTTAGAATTAAAGGCCATTTACGGTGGTACATGCCTCTAATCCCAGCTACTGCAGAGGATGAGGCAGGAGGATTACAAGTGTGAGGCCAGCCTGGGCAACTTAGTGGGGCCTTGTCTCAAAATACATAATAAAAAAGAGGACTGAAGAGGTAGCTCAGTGCACAGGCCAGCCCACCAAAAAAAATAAGGTTCATTAGAAATCGAAAATTCCGGCACTCTTCTTCTTGTAGGAGTTGAGTGACTAAATCTTAAATTCTAAATAGAAATGGAGAGTGTAGGGACAAGAGGTATTTAGGCAGGGGAAGCATAGGTTCTATTAAAAGTCAATAGGGAAACTTACTAAAAGCAGTTTCTGCCTCTAGAGTCAGACTCTATAGTTAAAGCAATTAGAAAGACAAAAAAACAGAGAGAAAAGGTAGACTGAGAGAGGTGCCAGGTGACACAATTACCATAAAAATCTATCAGGCAGCCGGGCGTGGTGGCTCATGCCTATAATCCCAGCACTCGGGAGGCTGAGGCAGGAGGATCATTGTGAGTTCGAGACCAGCCTAGGCTACAAAGTAAGCTTAAGGCCAGCCTGAACTGCATAGTGAGACCCTGTCTCAAAAAGCAAAAAAAAAAAAAAATCTATCAGGCAAAGTTAACAGCATAGGAGCAAACTGGAAATATAAAAGACCAGGAGGACCAGCCGCTTCCCCACCTGATGAAACGCTAAGGAGATAAGGGGTGACCAGCTAAGGGCTCCTGTTTAGTAGGTATGACGCCCTTGTGGGCTTGCACACACACATGTGGGTATGTTCTCACCTTGTTGCACCAGATACACACATGTGCACACACTCCCTTTACTTAATCATTAAGTCTAAACTGTCTTCCGATAAAGCCCCTCCCCACTTATCCATCACAAAGGGACAGGAGAAATCGAATGGCCAGAAGGAATGCTGGCAGAGCCTTTCTTCTTAGGATCAGACCGGCCAAGAGAGCAGCTCAGAAGGCAACAATGTCCAGGTGTCCACAGCAGGAAGGGGAGGGACTCTAGCCCCCAATAAAAGGCCTCAGGGACCAGGGCTATAGGGAACTCATTGCCTGATCCCTCTGCCCTTCCAAGGATCTATCTTCTTTCTCCTTTCTTCTTTTTTTTCAAATAAACCTTTTTTTTACATTTTAAATTCCGCCTCCGTGATGCATCCCTGGAGGTGAGTGCGTACGTTCCGGTGACAGGTGCTCCAAAGGTGCGGTGGTGCACGCAGCCCACCCTGCCACACAGAAGAACCCAGGTGGGTCTCTCCGGCCACTCCAGACGTGGCGGCTCCACTGGGCGGTATGTTCTCTGGGCAGCCGCCAGGGCCCCTGGACACACCACTGGGACTTCTTCCGCCCCAGGCCTCTCTTCTTCAAGCCACTCCTGGTGTTGATCATTGTATCTAGAAGCTTCTGGATATTGCAAGACAGAAAATGTTTCTTCCTACAGAAAGATTGCAGTTGTCTATCCAGAAACCAGAGCAACTTAAATCAGAGGATGCCTCAGAAATAAGGAATAAACTGCAGCTTGAAGATACCCCAGTCCAGAAGCATTTGACAAAGCTAAGACAGTGGCAGCAGATGCTGGAGAACATTAACTTGCAGCAGAAAAAAGCCCCTGGAAATCCTCAGGGCCCCTTGCCCACCTGGAGCAGGCCTCTGCCCATGCCCCTGCACCTCTGAAGCAGACCTTAGAGAGCTCCAGCCTGTGCTGTAGCCTCACACAGAGAGCTCTGCCAAGCAGCCCCTTTCGGACATGGTGTTTGGGAAGAACTCTGCTGGAAAGTTGAGGTGATGTAAAGTTTATGTTCCTGCCTACCATTTCTCCCCTGTTCTTAAGGTCTGCTAATGTCTTGAGAACATACAAACTGCCTGCTGCTTTAATATTCCAAGCTAAGTTTTTATTTTTGCCTTTAGAACAGTTTGGAATCAGTAAGAAGACAGATTCTTATATTTTATTTTGTCTTTGTATGACTTCATTCTTGTGTTTCCATTTGTTATGATCTAAGAGGGAAAAATTGCAAAAGTCTCAAAGACAGGAATAAGGAGTTTTGAGGCCTTTTATGATAACAACCCAGCTGTGGTAGTATAGAAAAATACATAAATTTGCTGCTTCTCAAGGCTTTGATCTACTTCAAGAAGGGTAGCACATGCATTTAAGAAATTGAAGCAGGGCCAGGCATGGTGGCTCACGCCTGTAATCCCAGCACTCGGGAAGCTGAGGCAGGAGGATCATTGCGAGTTCGAGACCAGCCTGGGCTACAAAGTGAGCTCAAGGCCAGCCTGAACTGCATAGCAAGACCCTGTCTCAAAAAGAGAAAAAGAGAGAGAGAGGGAGAGAGAGAGAGAGAGAGAGAGAGAGATTGAAGCAGAGGAATCACAGTGAGTTCAAGGCCAGCGTGGGCTACAGAGTGAGATCAACACCAACTGAACATAGTGAGACCTTGTCCCTACCACCACCACCAAAAACACAGAAGAATCCAATGCAACAATGTTTGTAAGGCTTCCAGAGCAGTACAGGGTGTGAGTATTTTGTAGCTTGTTTAAAAAGGATTAAAACATCCTGGGCTGGTTGCAGTAATGTTACTGTAGGGTCCTTCAGTTGACAGTGGCTTTTCTTTGAATTAGTCTACATTCTGTGTGTTTATTTACCCTCTGTGAAGAGGATACATTAGGAGAATGGTTTGCTGAATGTTGTTACTGTGCTTCAGGAACGAGCCAGTGTTGGCAGTGGTGGACTCTATCTCAGTGTAGAGCGGGCATGGGTGAGGTGTGGGGTTAAAGCTCACTAACTTTGTTACTTTCCTCCTGCTGAGATAAAATACTGGGCACCCACAGTTTAAAGGAGACTGGGGTTTATTTTTAGTTCACAGTTTTGTTTGTTTGTTTGTTTTGTTTGTTTGTTTGTTTTATCATAGGGCAGGTGCTTACACAGCTGAGCTAAATCCCAGCCCCTTTAGTTCACAGTTTGCAGAGGTTGTATTCCATGGTTGGCTGGCTCTAAAACAAGATGGAACGGCAGAGGAGAAACAGCTCATGCACAGCAGGCAAGAAGCAATACCCTTCCTTCTGTGCTTTGTTTTTCTCTTTAACAAGGGCTCCTGGCTCAGAAGGTTAAGACTGGATAACTTATACTACCTGACTTCAAGATATTTTATAAATTCAGACTGATCAAGAGTATACCGCTGACATAAGAATCAACAAATGTAAAGAAAAGTTTGATTTTTAGCAAAAAACCCAAAACAATCACATTGAAAAGGGCAAGCTTTTTGCCAAATGGTGCTGGAACAACTGAAAATCCATTTGGAAAAAATAAACCATGATCTCCATCATAGCTTAGATCTGAAATGTCTTCCAAAGCTCATGTGTTAAAGATTTGGTTCCTATTGCTGCACGGTTCAGAGGCAGGTCCTTTGGGATGGTGACTAGGTCATGAGAACTTCACTAGCCTCATCCGCGGGTGAATCTATTGGCAGATTCATGATGTGAAGGCATTATTTGGAGTGTAGAAACTTTAGCAGGTGAAGCCTAGTTGAAAGGAGTAAGTCACTGGGGCATTTTCTCTCTCTTTCCTGGCTGTCATATTTGCATTCTAAAGTTGAGATATGCAGTCAATATCCTACATCGTTGAACCAAGTGGAGCAAGAATCACAATTTTCAAGAGATCCTGGTAGGTTTACAGAAGGGCCCCCAGATCCCTGGGACTCAGTTGCTGGACACAGCCTTTTCTGCATTAGCAATCAGGGTCTAGATGAGAGTGCTGCTAGAAAACCCTCTTCCTGTTCCATAGTCATAATTGGAATTAAGGTGAATCCTAATCAGAGCTTCTTTACTCATGCTCTGACAGGTCAATTTGAAGACCGAATATGCCTTAATTTGCCAGAAATTCATGCCCATGCAACCATCTGGAAAGAAAGAGGCTTCTTACTAGTGACCACCTGGCAGTTCCAAGAGGCCTTCCCACTTCACATGTTCAGTAACCCTTGCAAGGCCGGACCACCTCCTTTATTAACAGAAAGCTGCTCCTGTGAAACTTAGGAAGATCTGAGGCTTTTCTTCAAGAAGCAAGACTTGCAGTTTTGTTTTAGGAACACGTAAGTAGAGCACCCCTAATCTGTCACGGGCACTGTACTGGGCCTCGTGTCCATAACATAGGCAATCCTAAGGCTATGGTTATCAGGCTCTTGGTAATTTATCTAATATCCCTCTTTGAGATGCGTTTTCTTCCATAGGAAGTGTGAAAATAAAGCTTAATGCCTCTAATCGCTGAATCTGTCATAGTCCGTCTTTTAAAACAGATGAGGAAATATTCTGACCTGTTCCCCTGTTCCTTCTCATGTTTGGGCTCTGCATCTCCAACCTAATAGTAAAGTTTATCCTTTTTTTTTTGTACCTGAAATTGAACTCACAACCTCGCCCTTGCCAGGCAGGCACTGTGTTGCTGAGCTACATCCCCAGCCTGAGTTTACCCACTGGAGCCTTCAGATGGTGATTCAGACCGTAGCCCGTGACCCTCCTGACAAATTCACCAAGCTTTCTCAGCTTTCTCCGCTCAGAGGTTCACTAATTCTCTTCTCACTGCCTCCTGATGGATTTTTTTTCAGCCCAGCCAGTGAGCTACAAGATCCCAAGATGGTTAGCGCTCAATTCCCAGTAGGCAGAGGGCCTGCAACCCCTTGCAGCTGGACTAGCTCTGTGAAGACAGAGACCGCCAAGCTCTCCGCAGCCCGTAAGGAACTGTGGGGATTTAGGTCTCTCAGGAGGAACCGAGACAGGACAAAGCATCTGGTCAGTTGTGATCGTCCATCACAGAGACCCGTCAGTCTTGGAGATTCAGTACATGTAGGCAGGACAACTTCTGGGCCCCAAGCCTGATTTCAACCAGAGATTACCATCTTCTTCTGGGCCAGGTCAGACCAAGCCCTGAATCCAATACCCACCCAGCAACACTGTCTTAAATAAAAACAAAACAAAAAGCCTCAGAATACAGCTCAGTATGAAGGCCCTGGTTCAATCCCCAGTACTGAAAAAACAAAAGAAAAAAAATATATATATATATATATAATCTTGTGAACAGACATGGCTTCAGGATGTTTTTAGTCAAATTTAAAATGGCTCACACCGGTTGGACACAGTGGTGCATAGAGTGGAACCCCAAAATTCTCAGGGTTTACATTCCTAGCACACTCAAAAACTGTGAAAAATCATGAATTTCAAATATGGTCAGAAAAATGCCTATTTCTATAGTTTAAACCCTATGTGTGCTACGTCTCCTGCAGTTAGGTACTTTAATAAAATACTATACTTTTTATTTTAAAGAGAAGAAAACAATGCTACGAAATTTCAAAACACAGTCGGAGGGATTTTAAAAGCCTTAGCAGGTGCAGGGCGCCAACCCCAAATTATGACGGCTTTCTCTGCGTTCCCTGCCCTCTGCCTGTCGCAGGTGACCTCGGACCACCTGCCTAGCCCAGCTCACGGCAGTCACCAGTCACGCATTTCCCAACACTCTCACTGTCACTCATCCCCAAGCCACTACCCTCGTGGAGAATTAATAAACCTGGTTGGGCTCTGGGTCATGGCCTTTGTCCCGGTGAGCACCATCTTGGCTGGACTTAGGACCCCTCGACTCCCCATAACGGTATATGTGTCTCAGTGTCTTTCTTTACCCCATGCTTTGCACTGGAAGTGGTAGGTTGGAATTAACTCACTAGAATTCCAATACCATAGCCTTAGGATCATAGATATAAACCTTCCTGGACCGTGACAAGGATGGGAAGGCTTCCCTGTAGCAGATACTTTCTAAAATGGAACTAACCTCCAGTGACTTCTGTAGTTAAGGACTCTCATACTTCCACATCAAAAGTATAGTTATTATTCACTTGAGATTCTTTGAAAACAAGCCTAACTGGGCACAATGTGCACCCCTGGAATCCTAGCACTCAGAAGGCCAAGGCAGGAGGATCCTTGTGAGTTCAGGACTGGCCTGGGCTTTGAAGTGAGCTCAAGGCCAGCCTGAACTGCATAGTGAGACCCTGTCTCAAAAAGACAACAAAGAAGAAAGAAAGAATGAATGAAAGAAAGAAAGAGGAAATAAGCTTTACTAAAGTGAAAAGCATGCGCCCCACACTTTTCCTTCCTGGTATACGTATATTCTATATTTGAGTTTTACTAGTATTGTTTAGCTTCTTTTGCCCTTTAGAAAGTAGGTTGGAAAGCATTAAAGGTCTATTCAAATATGTTTTAATAATCTCTCCTTTTTCTACTGGGTTATTTAAAATACTAATTTTACAGATGAAATTTGTATGTATTGTTTCTCACTTTTCTCTCCTAGGACAAGACAGTCAAATTCTCCCAAATTTCAAAATATAGGAAAGTTCAACTGTGCTCATATTCTTTTCTGCCTCTATTTTAGATAGATAGATAGATAGATAGGTAGATAGATAAATAGATAGATGATAGATTGATAGATGATAGATGATAAACAGATGATTAGATAGATGGATAGATGAGAGATAGGATCACTGAAGTCTATCTATATGTGAGCAAATTTTACTTTTCCCAAACACATTCCTGTCCCATTAATCTGCACAAATTTTAATTTCTGCAGATGACGAGGTGATGCCATGAGCTGGCCAATGCCACTGAAATAAGAATTTACCTAGATTTCCAGGGGAAGGGGGCACTATCCAGTACTGAGGACCCAGACAAGACCCCCAGCTGCCTGTGTGTGTGAGAGAGAGGTACGGCAGAAGGGTGAAACAAGAGACAGACTTATTTAGTAATGCATGATGGGGATGGGGGTCTAATTCCTCGGTGTGGGCAGAGACAGAGACATTCCCGGGCTAGCCACTGTGTATTGTGTGTGGACAATGGTCGGAAGGATCATCAGATGATGCAGAGGACATCGGTGACCTTGCCCTGAGATGAGTCTCATGCTGCTGAGGGTCATTTTGGATGACTCAGGGGCTTCTGTGACCCTGCACAGATGTTATCCTGCTCTGAAGCATCAGAGCATCTCAGGCCCGCTAAGGCCTCCATCGAGGGTTTGGGCTCTGAGCCCTGGCGTCAGTTTATAGTTTTTGGTACCCCACAATTCAGGGCCACAGGGGAAGCACTAAGACTGGTCAGGAGGTTGAAGTGGGGGCTAAGGAGTTGGGTGTGGTCATGCACCCCTGTAATCTCAGCATTCTGGGAGGGTAAAGCAGAACTCTAAATCTGAGTCTGGCCTGGGCAGTTTAGTGATTTAATCTCATCTCAAAGAACAAAAAGGTCTGGGAATGTAGCTCAGTGTGAAGGCCTGGGGTTCAAGCCGACACATGGCTGGGTGGGGTGACACCTGCCTGTAATCCTAGCACTTGGTAGGCTGAAGCAGGGGGAATCACTGTAAATTTGAGGCCAATCTAGTGAGTACTAGGCTGAAGTATATAATGAGACCATATCTCAAAAAAAAAAAATCCCACATGCCAAGGGGGGGGGAGAGTGAGAGAGAGACAGAGAGAGAGAGAGAGAGAGAGAGAGAGACAGAGGGAAATAGGGAAAAACAGGTTTTCAGTACTGGGGACTGAACCCAGGGCCTTCACACTGAGCTACATCCTCAGTCCTTCTGTATTTTTTATTTCAAAACAGGGTCTCTCTAAGTTTACTAAATTTCCCAGACTCTCCAAGAACTTTCAATCTTCCTGTCTCAGTCTCCAGAGTGCAAGTGCCACTCTCTCAGCTAATACGCAGAAAATCTTATTTATTTATTTATGATTTTTCTGGCTATTTGAGGCAGGGTCTCACTATTCAGTTCAGGCCTTGAACTCACTATGTAGCCCAAATTGGCCTTCAACTTGCAGCAATCCTCCTGGGTCAGCCTCCTGAGTGCTGAGGTTACAGGTGTGCACCAGAAAAAAATTTAAAATATGATTAATATAATTTTATGCTAAACTTAATAGGATTATAATTGTATTACAACTATAAGAAAAGCTATATATAAGAACTATATATAAGAAAAAATAATTAATATAAAAATATATACAAATGGGCCAGGGATATAGTGGCACAGCACCTGCCTGGCAAGCATGAGGTCCTGTCTTAAGACTCTTGGTACCCCCTATATATGTATATATATATATATATATGCACTAATATTGAAAAAAAGCTATAAGGCAGGGAAGAATTATAAAGATACTCTTCCTATTAATTGCCCAGTTTCTGAGGTATGAGTTCGCATAACTACTGAATTGCTAATTTGGGACTAATTTTAGCCCTCTTTCCTGTGCAATTAATACAAGCTCTGTGCCTTCAGTGCAATTCCGTCATGAACAATGATGACTAATTGCTGCAGTTGAGGAACAGGCTTGCGGCTAGCTCTTCTTCATTACCACGTTCCCAAGGGCACGAAACTGCAAAACGGAAAAAGCTTTGACAGCTTTGAACTCAGTAGACTACTAGAAATACAGTTCCAGGGAAAAACCCCTCTAAAAACAAAAAGCAAAAAGCAAAATCAATGGACCTTGAACATGGTCCTGGGTCTTATCATACACATTTATAGTCCTTTTTTACTGGTAGAAACAAAAATTTGCATGTTTACATTGACCGACTTCCATACAGATTCCTTAAATTTTTATGTTTTTCATTTTTCTGATGCCTCCAAGAATGCCAAAGCACACAGAGTCATCTTTTCTTCCTCCCACTCCCATCCTTTCAGGGTGAAGAAGATTCTTTTTTTCCCCTCTGTCTTTTTTTTTGAGACAGGGTCTCACTGTGCAGTTCAGGCTGACCTTGAGCTCGCTTTGTAGCCCAGGCTGGTCTCGAACTGGCAACGATCCTCCTGCCTCAGCCTCCCGAGTGCTGGGATTACAGGAGCGCGCCACCACGCCCGGCTTCTTTCCTGTTTTTTTAACTTAGAGTATTGGAGATTGAATCCAGAGAGCACTGAGCTACTTCTCCAGCACTTCATGTCATTTCATTTCTCAACAGAGGCTAAGCTGCCCAGCTTGGCCTTCAATTTAGGGATCCTCCTGCTTCAGCCTCCTGAGTAACTGAGATCACAGGTGTGTGAAGACCTCTTTCTACGAGAGCTTCTTGCACCCACTCAATCATTTATTCAGGCTCTTGTTTATTTGACTTTCATTTATTTTTCAGGCACTAAGCTGTAGGTTCTCTCTTGCAACTTAGGATACTCTCATTTTTCACAAAGTGAATGTTTCTAGATTACTGTGAGAAAAAAAAAAAAGATTGAAAGCATCACATCAGTCAAGGTTGTGAGCATCAAATCCAAACTCCTTCACCTACTTGCTCCAGGACCTTGGCCTGGTGAGCTGTGGTCTCTCCAGCTCTCAGTTTCATCAGCAAAATGGAAAGAAAAATATTATATATACATATATAATGAGATGAGCTTGTCTTGAGGAAGCATGAGAATAGAGTATGTGAAGATCCCTGGAATTGTCTCTGTCACTCAACAGACCTTGACCTCTCTTGTTCTGGATCACAGCCTCTGCGGCTCATGTCCACCTCCAGCTACCCCGCAGCAGCTGGGGGACCGGCCCCCTCTCTGGGTAGAGAGGGAAACTCACAGCTGCTCCAGTCTCTTAAGCAAACGGCGCAGCATCTCCTATGACCTATGGGCCCCTTCCATAGGCTTTAAATCATCCCCAGCTGCTTTGCAATACTGCACACAATGTAAATGCTGAGTAAAAAGTTGTCATAGTGTATGGTTTATAGAATAGACAAGGAAAGACAATCTCTGTGTGTTTGGTAGATGATTTTTTATTCTGATGCTAGGGGCTGACCCTGGCACATTTCACTGAGCTACATCCCCACCCCACCCCCTTTCTTTTTATTTTGAGACAAGGTCTCTAAATAACGAGATTCCCAGGCTAGACCCAAATGTGCCATCCCGCTGCCTCAACCTCCCTCAGTGCTGGGATTACAGCCACGCACCACCAAGCCCTGTCTGAATTCTTTTTTTCGGTTTTTCTGTTTATTAAGTTTGCCATTGAAAACTCGGAGAGTAAAGATTGAGAATGGAATTCCCTTCAGCGACGCCTGCCTTGTTCACCACGGTCAGTAGCCACCTGCTTTCTACCAGGCTTTGCGCAGAGCTTGGTGGGACAGGTGGGCACCACAGTGCGGTGCTGCCTCCTGCCGCCCCAGCTCCTCTTTCCCGAAACACAGGTGAACCTCTGAACGTCAGTAAGGAGCGGGGATGCCAGAGCCCTGCTTCTCAACTCTGCTGCTTTGGTGCATAAAGATGTCATCTTTACTGATGCCATTTCCCACACTTCCCCTAGACTCCCCTGGCATTATCTTTAAGAGATGGATGTTTCACTCACAAGAAATCATTCATGCAGGATATTCACCCAGCTACAAACTCACACCAGTGATGAGCTAGTGAGATCACGGATCCTTGGAGTGGCTTCTGCCTGCCTCTTTTGTACACGTGTGTGAGTGGACTTGTGTGATTTTAATTTTTTATTTTAAAGAGAACAAAACAAAAGAGAACAGAGCAAAGCAAATCAGAACAGAACAATGCAAGCACACAAGACAACAGGTCATCAACAGTACCTACCATAACGTCTCTTTTCTTCGACATAGTTGAGCATATCTTCACATACAACAATACATTCAAAAGAATGAAAGCATTAGGACTTCAAAACTAAATAACAGGAAATGAACAATGGCTACTATAGTATCTCATTTTCCTCAAAAAAATTGTCTGTACCATCACACATAATAAAATCAAATAAACCACAACAGGATAGAACCAATCAAGACAGAAGAACAGAGTAGGGCATGGTGGCGCACTCCTATAATCCCAGCACTCGGGAGGCTGAGGCAGGTGAAACGCTGCAAGTTTGAGACCAACCTGGGCTACAAAGTGAGCCCACAGCCAACCTGAACTGCATAGGGAGACCCTGTCTCAAAAAGACAAAAAACAAGCAACAACAACAAAAAAAAAAAACCAGAAGAACAAAAGCATGGTAAGACTTCAAAACAAGATGATTGTAAATCAGCAATGGCTGCCATAATGTCTTGTTTTCTTCAAAATACCTGTTCATACCATCACACATAATAAAATGAAACAAAACAGAATCAAATCAATCAAATCAATGAATGAAAGCATTATAAGACTTCAAAGCAATATAATAGGAAACCATGATTACCATAATATATCCCATTATATTCAAAATAGCTGCCCCTACCATCTGAAAGTATAAAATCTAACAAAACAAGACAGAACAAAGCCAAACCTAACAAAATTGTGTCATCAATGCAAGAGTTCAAGATAAGACAATAAGAAATTGACAGTAGTTTCCTCCTTTCCTTCCCAGGTATTTCTTCCCCTTTGCTCTAACATGAATTATTTTGCTTTTGGATCCCATTAACTCCTGCTTCTTATGCTGGGGTTCACACCTATGAGTTTGAACTGTTTCAGCCATGAACATGATCTCCAGTTGCATCCATTTACCTACAGGAGCCTCGAGATTATTCCACTTTATAGCCGGGTAGCTTTCCACTGCATGGAAATACCATATCTTTCTTATCCATTCTGCAGTTGATGGGCAAGTTACTTTTGCTGGGGTTTTTTGTTTTGTTTGTTTGGTTTTTTTGTCTCTTGTCACATGGAACAATTGTTTTCTCTCCTTTGATTTTTTAGTCTATGAATTTCCTTTCCAGTTAAATGTGTTTCTTGTATACAGTATTGATGGATCTTGTTTCTTGCCCTGTCTGAATTTTTGTTATTGTTTTTTAAATATTTCCCATCTATGGTTGGTTGAATCACCAGATGCAAAAACTGCAGGGAGGCAATAGAGATTCTGTTGTGAGGGTCGAGACGCCCGCTGCGTGTAGGAAGAAGTCAACAGACACCTTCTCATGCAATAGGCAAGGGGTTTTATTGTCCAAGCATGCGTGGGGCTCACTGAACACGCAGGAACAGAGAGCCACGAGATATGCCGGAGCATGGCTTTTAAACTACCGAACAAAGGAAGGCAGGATTTTGGCAAGCGCGATTACAGAAGCAGAAGGCATTGGTTAGTTTAAATGGCTTTCTACATTCATTGGAGGTTGTGACTGTAGGGTGGTCTAGAGTCGGGCAGCGGAGGGTGCTTCCTAATATGGGCAGCAGATGCCCAGGGAAGGTACATTCCATAAATTCCTTAAACACCAGGTGGGGTTGTTTCTACCTTGCAATCCAGGTTTTCTAGTCAGCTTTATCCTTGTCTGAATTTAACCTAGGCAGCTTTAACTATAACGGCTCAATTCCCGGAATATTGGGGGGAGATGAGCAGCATGGAGCAGTGTAGACCATGCACTGTTAATAAGAGAAAATTTCTCTTACACTGTCTAGAGTTCCTGTCCCAAAGGCACTTGCAACACACCTTAAGGATCATCCACACACTCCTAGGTAGAGCAGTTTTCTTTGTGCCTTTATTTGGTCAGGATGACTCCTAGACAAACACACGGGACTTCCGGTTCTACTGGCCCACCTCGCAGGCTGGGGTGATGCCCCTGTGGGGCATCGACTGTGTTCCTTCCATCACCCTGTGTTTAAGCTGCCATGTGTCATGGAACAGATGAATGGCCAAACATGCCATGAACTTTCTTTCCTGTGTTCAGAGTGTTCCCCTTGTTAACACAACATTCTGTTCCTTCACTGCTTGTCAAAATTCTACTGGATTGGCTGAGTGGGGCGGTGGTCACCTGGAGTTCCAGCGCTCTGAGAGGGTGAGGCAGGAGGACTGCAAGTCTGAGCTCAGCCTCGGAAATTCAGCAGTTTAGTAAGACTCTCAAAATAAAAAAATAAAGAGCTGAGGATGTAGCTCAGGGTGAAAGCCCTGGATTAAACTCTACAACTTTTTCCAGGGCCCACCTCTAATCCGGTCTCCTCCTGGAAACCAGCCCTGACGCCTCACTCCGGCCAGGAGCAGAACTAACCCCCTCTCCCCACCCAGGTTTTTGAGATAAAGTCTCACTGGGTAGTGGCTGTCCTCAAACTCAAGCTCCTCCTGCCTCAACCCTTTGAATGACAGAATTACAGGCCGTGTGTCACCACCCCCGACATTAGCCAGTCTGTTTTGCTTTGCTTTGTTTTGTTTTGTTTCTTGGTTTCTCTTGAAACAGGGTCTCACTATGTAGCCCAGGTTGGCCTAAAACTTGTAGTGATCCTCCTGCCTCAGCCTCCCAAGTGTTGGGATTACAGTCACCTGCCACCACTCCCAGCTGTAACCAGTGTTAATAAGGCTCTCTGTAAATTTAGCCACACAAGAAGTTGTCAGTTTTTACTTTACAAATGTGAAGAAGATGCTAAATAGAGCCAAATACGCCTATAATCTCAGCACTCTGAAAGCCTAAGGCTGGAGGCTCACATATTCAACCATTGCTTACCCAGAACTTGCCTCTCTTGAGACAGAGACAGAGACAGAAGGAACAACAATGTAGCTCAGTGCCAAGGTCCTGGGTTCAGTTCCCAACAATGAGGGGAAAATTGATAAATCAGCCCAGACTTCTTAACTACAGGTGCTGTGGCTTGGCCTAACTGACGCCATCTTGAGCCCTGCATTTAACTAGTGTCCTGTATTTGACCCAGGGAAATGGAAAATCACTCAGGGTATAAGTTCCATGAGAAAAGCAGAATGAGCTGTACCCCCAGGAGAAAAATTAACCTGCTCAACAAAGAAGCAGGATGCAGGTGTCAACCAAAAACTAATGTAAGATTCTAGCTAAACTGTTTCCAATAGGATGTCTCTTTGTGATTCTCTCTTAAAAACTCTGTAACTTTCCAGGTCGGTGGTGCCACTTGTTCAGACTCTGAAATGGCGGGGAGGGGGGTCTATCTAGGAGTGATCCTGAGCTCAGCTAATTAAATTTCAAATTTATCAATTTGGCTGCTTGGATTCCTATATTGTTGTTCACGAACCCACTTTCATATCCTTCGGTTCTCCAGGATTCTCTTCTATAAGAAGAAAGCTTTTAAAGTCTTATAAATTCCTTAAAAGAAAAAAATAGGTATCTTGGATAAACTTCTAGCTCTTTGGAGTAAATTGGCTAATATAAAGCCTTTGGATTGAATCCCAAAACCTCATTTGAAACCCTATCTGGTACTTTCAGTATTTGCAACTGCTCAAACCGGGTTCAAACTTTTAATCCTCCTGCCTCAGCCTCCTGGGATTACAGGTGTGTGCTTCCACGCCCAGCTCTTCAGGTTCCCAATCAGTCTGTTCAATAGCTCTTATTCCCATTCCCTGAAAGAGAAAGTTTCTTGCTCTTGTAGCTGCTGGTCTAGATTCTCTGTATAAGGAGCATGTAACATGCAACTCGTCTGTGCAAGGCTATATTTTGAAAATATTCAGTCCTGCCGGTGAAAATACAAAAAATGGAAGAGATGAAACTCCTGAGATGGGTTGAGCAGAGGTAGTAAATAAGTTAGTCGCCCACAGGTTTGGTTTAGTCCTGATATTTCTTTGGTTTTTTTTGTTTGTTTTTTGTCCAGTTGATCTGTCTGTCTGTGACAGTGGGGAGTGGCAGTCCCCGAACCATTGTGTTAGTGCTTATTTTTCACGTAGATGCCTTCATTCAGCCACTCAGCAGTGACACCACTAACCCCATGCTCATTCCCTGCCCAAGAAACACAGAGGACCCGTGGCATCCGTCAGACTCACTGCTGGCCCAGAGCGGAGTCCAGGAGCCCGGGCACTAGGTCTCGTCAGCTTCCTTTGGTCCAGAAACGGGCCCATTGTACAGGTGAATGAAATGTCCGACCTACTATGTCCCCGAGTTCGTGTTCTCTAAAACTGAAGAATGAATTTTAGGAACAACAGAAGTTAAGAGCAGAATGTATTTATTGAGAGAGAGAGAGAAAGCTTCTGTCTGAGAGAGACAGAAGAGGTCCTGAGTGGGTTGCCAAACACTGTCTTTTCCAGGGATTTTTATAGAGCAAAACCCCAAGATGAGGTAGGTCCAAGGTGGTGAAAAATGGGGACTCTATCTAACTCAGCCACCTATATATAACAAGGAGACGTGTGTGCCAACCTATATACATGAACACATCTTCTATTATGTCTTTATATAACATTTCTTTCTTTTTTTGGTAATGGGGATTGAATTCATGACCTTGCATTTGCCAGGCAGGCACTTGTGCAGATGAGCTAAGCCCCAGGCTGTAATTCTGTTTCTTTTAGAATAAAAAGTACTTCACACTGATGTCTTCAATTGTATGCATTCTAGGTCTTCCCCTTAGGCATCTGTAAACCACCCCAACAGTGAGAATCTGGCTCCTACTGATAGGCGGTGGAGTTAATTAGAAACATTATAGGCAGGCAGACAGGGCTGGGCCCTCAGAGGAGCCAGTGCAGAAGACCAGATACCTGGCAACCTTAGGAGACAGACACCACTGCTGTGGGCCAGACCTCAGGACAGAAGACAAAACAAATGCAACCCCACCCTAAGTATAAACATAGGGATTGAGATCCTAAATAGGTACTTGTCACCTTGAGGAAGCCAGGAGTCACCACCCCAACCCCCTACAGGAAGAATCACTGCCCTGTAAGCACGACTGCTTCCCCATTTGCCCTGATTTAATCAATTATACCTGAACAATTAATCTCATTGATTTAGTGTAGTTCAGTCTCAATTCATGCCCATCTGCCTTGTGAATTCCCATGTTCTCCCCACCTTAGACTCGCCTCACTTTGTGGTTTTGCTCTATAAAAGTCCCTAGAAAATACAGAGTCTTTGGCAACCCACTGGGGACCCCTTCTGTCTCTCTCAGACAGAAGCTTCTTTCTCTCAGTAAATATATTCTGCTCTTAACCTCATTGTCCCTAAAATTTATTCTTCAATTTAGAGACCATGAACTCATACTGGACATATAGTAGGTTGGGAGTCTCTTTACTCTGTTCGGTCAGTTTAGAAAGTCTAGAAACAACACCTCAGTAGCAACAGTCTTAATCCATCTCACAGATAACTGGTTTGTGTTGGTGTTTTGTTTTTGTTTATTTGAGACACAGTCTCACTTGGTTGTTCAGGCTGAACCTGAAGTCACTTTGTAGCCCAGGCTGGCCTTGGCCTTGTGTGTATCTCCTGCCTCAGTCTTCCAAGTGCTGGAATCACAGGCATGCGCCACCATGACAGGCAGATGGTTGGATTCTAATATTACTCTGCAGGGGCTGGGGATTTAGCTCAGTGGCATAAGCACCTGCCTTGCAAGTATAGGGTCATGAGTTCGATCCCTGGTACTAATAAAAAAAAATAATAATAATAATTACAGTTAAAAAATGAACAGAACTCTGCCAGGCACAGTGAAGAACACCTGCAATCCTAGCTACTCCAGAAGGAAATGTTTGAAATAAGAGAAAAGGCTAAAAACTAACATGGGACTAGCCAAGTGTGGCACATAACTATAATCTCTTCACTCTGGGAAGCTGAGGCAAAAGGCCTAGAAGTTAGAATCCCCTGTGGGGAATTTTTCAAAATCTTGTATCAAAAGATTTTTAAAAAGGGGTGGTTTGGGGTGTGGTGTCACACACACCTATAACCCCAGCATTTAAACAAGGCATGGTGATGCATGCCTAGGACATCAGCACTGAGGAGGCTGAGACAGGAGGATTGCTGAGAGTTTGAGGCCAGCCTGGGATACAGGGTAAGTTTAAAACCAGCCTGGGCTATATAGACTCTCTCTTAAAAATCCACAAACAACCCAGAATTTATTGTAAAACAAAAGGATTTCCAGCACTCAGGAGGCTAAAGCAAGAGAATCACTATGAGTTGAAGACCAGGCTGGGCTACACAGCAAGACCCCCCCCACACACACACACACCTAACTTTTTTTTAGTTTATTATTTTTTTATTTTTATTTTTTGGTACCAGGGATTGAACTCATGACTACACACTTGCAAGGCTGGCGCTTATGCCGCTGAGCTAAATCCCAGGCCTTAGTTTATTTTTTAAAAATAAAATAAAGAAATAAATGAGAGAATAGCTCGGCTCGGTGCATGAAAGGTTTCTGCCCTGGTATCAATCACTGGACATTGTAGTGGCGGTCTAACATGGCAGAAGGCCAAAGCACAAACAATGCTTACCCTGACAACCACGGCCTCCCCTTCCCCGTTAGCCCTAATTACAACTTCCTCCTTCGTTTCTAGTCAGTTCCTCAGGATGCATCATCAATACCTGTTCCAAACTCCACCTTTGGCCTGAGGTCTTAAAACCTCAGGCCTCGTGTGTTTCTGGTCAGGGAAAGCCCAACCCCACAAGTGTGCACTGTGCTTCATTTCCTCAATAAACAACGTTTATTGTTTATTTTGCTTTTGCTTCTCTAAACCCTAAGACTGTACATGTCCATAATGTCTCATAGTCTGGGAGGCTGAGGCAGGAGGATCCCAAGTTGAAGCCTACCCTGGGAAATTTAGCCACTTTGCAACTCTCCTGTCAAAATAAAATATAAAAAAGGCCTGAGACATGTCAGGCACAGAGGCGCCTGTCTATAATCCCAGCACTCTGGGAGGCAGGAGGATCAGAAATTCCAGCACAACCTCGGCAAAATAGTGAGTTAGCAAGACCCTGTCTCAAAATAGGAATAATAATAATAAGGCTGTTATCTCAGTATGAAAAAAAATAGTTCAAGCCCCAGGACTAACAAAAAAAAAAAGCAGAAAGGATAGAAAATCTCATGCAGAAGAATTCCTAATAATTTATGTCAGTATCTGCCCTCAAGGAGGTAAAGTAGAACTCCACATTGTTCCAGTGTTGGCCTCTGTATGGTGACTTCCAAAAAAACAAAGTGGTGAAAGGGAAGGAAGCAAAGTACTCACAGTGGTGAAATCTAACAACTACTGTTCTACTTCAGTTGATGGAATAAGTTTATCACTGACAGTGATAAGTCACTGTTCGTTGTTTGGGTTTTTTGTCTTTTTAAGACAGGGTCTCACTGTGCAGTTCAGGCTGGACTTGGGCTCACTTTGTAGCCCAGGCTGGTCTCAAACTTGCAAGGATCCTTCTGCCTCAGCCTCCCAAGTGCTGGGATTACAGGAGTGCATCACCACATCTGACTGTTTGTTTCTGAAGACAGGATCTCGCTATGTATTCCAGGCTGGCCTTGAACTCCTGGCAAGCCTCCTGTCTCAGCCTCCCCGGTGTTAGGATTACCGGTATGTACCACACCTGACAGTCACATTACTGCAGACAGCTAAATGAGGTGAAAATAAACAGGCTGGGCCCTTTAGGGAGTCAGTGTGGAAGATGAGGACACATCTAAATTGTGGATAGACATTCATCTGAAGATTGAAATCAAACGGCTACATTTATGTGCTTCCATAAGGGAGGTCTAAACATAGTGTGGTACCCTGGATGGTGTCTGGGAAGAGAGACGCAGCCAAAGAACTGACATGTCGGCCCTGGTTAAAAATAATGTGTCAAGCACCAGGTGTGGTAGCCCACACCTATAATCCCAACACTTGGGAGGCTGGAACAGGAGGACTGCCGTGAGTTTGCGGGCACCCTGGGTCAGTTGAAGGCCTGCTGAATTACAGTGAGACCTGGTCTCAAAAAGCTAAACTAACTAAATAAATAAAAAGATTAATGTGCTGATATTGGTTAATACAGTGTAATAAATATATTAATGTAAGATGTTAATGGGAGAAACTAGGTAAGTATATACTATCTATGTTTTTCTCTAGAAAGTTCTTATAAATCTGTTCTAAAAAGCATTTTAAATCCTTAAAGAAAAAACCTTTTATTCCTGAGAGACTAATTTTTTTTACTTTTATTTTTGAATACAGCAGAGCAAGACTGAACAAAGCCAATCGAGACAGTGCAGTGAAATTGGTACAGAACTTCAGAGCAGGATACCGGGATAACAGTAATAGGTACCATAGTATATCTCATTATCTTCACAATAGTTGTCCATTCAATCAGGTATAGCAAAATCAAACCAAAAACAGAATATTATAAAACCTATCAAAACAGAATATTGAATAGAGTAAAACAATCAGAACAAAGCAAAACAATCAGAACAAAGCAAAACAGTGAAAATAATATTGGCCTTCAAAGAGAAGATAGAAGGAAACCCCCCCCATTTGCTATATTGCATATGCCCAAGAGATGCTGAGACCTCTGGCCCCCAGTTGTTAATGGGGGGCGGGAGGGGATGTTTGACTCTCAGCTCTTGTGCTGGTAGGCTCACAGGAAACGCTGACTGGTTCTCTTCCTGGCTCGTCCACCGCTTGCCAGGTTGTTTTTTAAGACAAAATCTTAGCCAAGTGTGGTGGCTCACGCCTGTAATCCCAGCACTCGGGAGGCTGAGGCAGGAGGATCGCTGCAAGTTCGAAACCAGCCTGGGCTACAAAGTGAGCTCAAGGCCTGCCCCAACTGCATATAGAGACCCTGTCTCAAAAAGACAAAAAAAAAAAAAAAAAAGACAAGATCTTGCTATGTATTTCAGGCTGGCCTTGAACTCAGTATGTACTCCAGGTTGGCCTCAAACTCACAGTGATCCTCCTGCATCAGCCTCCCGAGTACTGGGATTATATATATGTGTTGTCACTATACCTGAAAGTGATCTTTACTAATAAAAATAGTTTAAATTTTTTCTTATGGTACTAGAAATTGAACATAGGGTTTTTGCACTGAGCATAACAATTATTTATTTATTTATTTATTTATTTACTTTTTGCAGGGTCTGACTAAATTGATAAATTGCATAGGCTGGGCTAGAACTTGTGGTCTTCCTGCCTTAACCTCCCAGAATGTTGGGAATAGAACTGTGCGTTACCAAGCCTGCCAATTTAAAAAACCTAACCCCTTCTATAGATGTTTTTGAGTAGGGCATGGTGGTGCATATGCTTGTAATCCAAAATAAGATGAAACACAAAGGACCGAGAATGCAGCTCAGTGGTAGAGAACTTGCGTAGCGTGTGCAAGACCCTGGCCATGATTCCTGCTACTGAAGTCTTTTTTTATTTTTCAGTTGAGTCAATGCACACATATAAGTGGCATAGACAGACAATGAATTATGAGGTTAAAATAGAGGAAGGAGTTTTCTCATTGGACAATTATTTTGACAGCTGCAACCTTGCCGGGTCTCCTTATACAGCCGAGGAAGTGCAGGGCTCCACATCCTAACAGCTTTAGCTCTGTGCCAGTCCAGGACTCAGATACCAAGCAAAGAATGGACTGCAAGTTGATTTTTTTGCCCGGCCTGTCACACAGTGATGAACTAGTCCTCTGGAAGGCAAAATTTCAACTCGCAGAGGCAGGAGTGGGTGATATTTTTGAATGATGATATATACAGCGTAAATGAAGTTAAACCATCAGGAAAATGATTGTATCAGTAGATATTAGAGTTTATTTGCACCTGAATTTCCATGCCACCACTTATTCCTGACAGGAATAAGTCACTTTTTGTCACTTTCCCATCTGAGTAGGGGCAGTGTAAAAACAAAATGTTGATGTATAATAAATTAGTTTTGTATCACCTTGTCATAGACAGAATTTGATGTAGGGACCCAGCTTCACATGCATTTAATGTTTTTGAATGGAAAACTGGGTCTTGTAATTAGCACTGTAAAATGGAAGTTTAAAGGTTAGATTGCTTTTTACCTTTAGAGACAAGCGGCTTCTCCAGACTTCCCGGGGCCTCGGTTGCAAACAGTCCCCAGCCTCTGCTCAGCGCAGATGGATGAACAGAATACGCAGGTGCTGGCATCGGGAGGCAAGCCCAGTTTCATTTCCGTACACAGGGAGAAAGAGGGCTGGGTCCAGCACGGGCTGGTCCGAGCCTGCACACATCCATCCACTCACTGTGCTCCCACAGTTCCTTGGGATAAAAGGCATCACCCACCTGTACCAGGCAAGATGGCGATTGGAGGCAAGTGGGCCTCTCTCCATCTTCGGAGAGCTCACTTTGAATAAACCCTTTTTCATACATGTCCTCCTTTGATTTAGTCCTCAGTCCTAAGTGGCTGGGAGCAGACTGCAGCCAGGGAGGCTGGGAGAGCCAGAGCTGCGCCCAGAGCTCACCCTGTGGCTCGCTGTCTTAGCAGGAGCGTGGGCCGCCCCTGCCCTGAAGCCCTGCATTCTAAGGTCACACCTCTGCCGGGCCTGTCACCCCCTCACTTTGTCTACTGAGACGGTGACAGAGCCGGCCCCACTACCAACCACCCCTCCACTGGTGCTCCCGCCTCGTCGGTCCACAGAAAGGGACTGAGGCACCAAGATGGCTGAGGAAAGTTCTTGGTCTCCCAAGGGAACCTCCCTTCTGGAAGCCAAAGGAGGAGGATCTCACAGGGGACAAATGAAGGTTTAGTCCTGTGTGGTTTCAGCTACTTGGGAGGCTGAGGCAGGCTTGCTCAAGCCCAGGAATCCAGGGTCGCCTGTGCTTTGCAGGTGGTAGGTAAATGTTCTACCACAGAGCTACATCCCTTTTCTTTTCATTTCTTCCTTCCTTTTTTCTTTTTTTCCCTTCTTCCCTTTTACCTTTTCCTTTCTTTTTTCCCCGTTTTCTTATTTTGAGACAGGGTCTTGATAAATTGCCTAGGCTGGTCTCGAACTTGCCATGTTGCTGCCTCTGTTATAGATTAAGTTTCATAGCACTGTAAAACTGGTCTGCTTAACATCATCGCCGCCATGTTGAACTGTGACTAAACTTTGTGGTTCGGGTCTTACCAAAACGAGGTCGTACTGAAACAAGGTCTTTGAGCAAGTAACAGCAAACATCTGTCCTGAAAATTGCCCTGGAAACCGGGGTAAACATGTTCCAGAGGGACAAGCTGTAAAGAAAACAAATGGCCACCTGTTCCTTGTAAAATTTTACTAGCAGAGCCCCCACCGTGCTAAAAGGCCTTAAATAACAATGCAAGCTTCACCTCGCGGCCAGTGAGTTGAGCGTATTCATTGTTAGTGGACACTGCTGCTGGCCTTCGAGCTCCATTATTAATAAATATTAATTGATCACTATTCCATGTGGCCCGTTTAATCTTAGTCTCCTTTGGGAACCCACCACACCTCAAGTTCTCAAACTGATGGGATTACAATCATGTACAACCACGTTTGGCTGTGAGGTATTTTTCATATCCTTTGTTAGAGGTGGAAAGTTTCATTACTTATACAGGGTTGGTATCATTACCATCTTTTTTCTTTTCTTTTCTTTTTTTGGTCTTTTTGAGACAGGGTCTCGCTATACAGTTCAGGCTGGACTTGAGCACACTTTCTTGCCCAGACTGGTCTCGAACTCGCAAGGATCCTCCTGTCTCAGCCTCCTGAGCACTAGGATGACAGGTGTGCACCACCACACCTGGCTTGACACACTCTTTCTACTGTAAATACAACCACTCATAACACAGGTGTTCACTAGGCATCTACAGTAAATATGGAACTACACCGTGGGCCACTGCACACGTTAAAGAATGAATGAATATCCAGATGATGATCATGAGTGTTAGTGACAGAACCAGTGAAAGTGACAATAACAGAAATAGGATCAATGAACTATAACAAAACATTCATTTGTGGCTTTTATGAACTGGCCTTTAAACGCCAAGGCTTGTCTGGATGGACAATATAGTTCTGCTCACAACTGGTAAGGTTGTTGGGTGCCAGCTGTGTTTCTGTCACAAATCTGCAGGTCCCCTTTGCCTGTTTCACTCGGTTTCTTTTCCATGGTTCAGATCTCTTCCGGCTCTCACCCCCTCTAACCTTTCCACGCTGTGTCTGCTCCTATCCACACTGGTGCCCAACCAACCTTGTGGCAAATCGACTCTCATGCACAAGTGGGTTTTCCGATGACTCCTCTTACATCTTTGCCTCTCTTCTGAGACCACCACTTGCCTCAAATTCGTGTCATCATCTCACCCATCCCAGACTTCACAGGGTCAGAAAGCCATATCAGCTTCTCAGACTCTTTCTGGATCATTCAAACAAATGAAAACAATGTTCTGAAATTGAGAGCGGTGAGTACTGGGCGGACTTTGATAGCCTGAGAGAAAACCAGCAACTGCAGCCTTTGAGGATAAGATGCCAGTAAACCAGGCTGCCGTTAAACCCCACAGCTGCAGTTCTGAGATAGAAAAGGCTGGCGGGGCAGGGAAGGGGTGGGACGCTGGGCTCAGGGCTGGTAAAAGTGGTGGCAGTTTTGATTGAGAGCTGACACCAGTCTTCAGAGTACCTTGGTTATGTTGTGCTTCCCTGATAAAATCTCCACCCGGAGGAAAACGACACATCTCCTAGTGCATTTGGGAACTCTCAAACTCACACCTGCAAGGTAACTGGATTCCGCCCGGCCCAGAGATCCGGTTCCTTTTGGAACAGAAACATGAATAATTAATGAAGTTATCTTAGGACACCTAAAGGTGAAATGTCCTGTCTCTCTGTGGAGCAGCGAGTCTGTATCTCTTGGGGCTGCCCATGGGATAGACAGTTTTGTTGCTTTTCTAGAATAAATATTTTATTTTAACCTAAAATCAGTCCATGTTTGATTTTCATCTAATGTGGCTATACTTCCTTTCAATTTTCTTTTTTTTTTAATTAAAAGTTTTGTCTGAAAATTCATTGTTGCCTAACTTTTAATTTCCATAATTAATTTTAATTTCTATAATTTGGTTTTTAGGACCCTTGCTAGCCAAGGATGAAATGTCCGGCCACATAATCACCCCTACTTATTACAGTCAGCTTAGAGCTGATTACTCCACATCACACATGAATTAAATAACATTAAATAATGTAACTTGCACAGAATTCTCAGTACAGCACCAGGCACAGAGGAATGGTTCAGTCCTTTTGTTTTAGGTTTGTTTTTGAGACAGGATCTCCCTATGCAGTGCAGGCTGGTCTCAAGCTCCCAGCAATCCTCCTGCCTCAGCCTCCCAAGTGCTGGGATTACAGGCATGCACCACTACACCAGAGTAAAGCCAATAGCACCCAGTATTCCCGGATGGTCTCCCATCTAAGTACTAACCAGGCCCCCAGGCCCAACCTGATAGGTTCCAAGAGCAAAGGAACTCAGGGGAATTCAGAATGTAGACTCAATCCTTAAACTAACTGTTATTAGTTTTAGATTGTGAGTCTTTTCTCCAATTGCTGCCATCATTCTGGGTGATTTCATTGTATCATTGGACAATTCATCCATCACACATTTAGAGATCCTCAAATTGAATCACTCACCAGTCAGTATCTCCCCTCTGGATGGGTCAGATAAGCCCTGATTGGCCTGTGGAAAAATTCCTCCACATTGGACACCAGGTGGTAGCCTCCTCTACCCTCTCTCTGAGCAAGAGTCAGCTAGGGTAGTAGAGCAGTGTTATTGGAATCTCTTGATCACCCCAAAATGCTATCAGGTAGCTCCTTCCAAAAGTGGTCCACCAATTACACATTACCAGCTCCGGGTGGCTCTTCTTTCCCTCTGGAGTTAGATTCCAGGTTCTTCTCCTCTCCAACAAAGAACTGAACAAAACAAGCAACAGACAGTGGTGAAGTTCCTTTTTTCTCTCCCCTCCAATCCATTTTATTTCAAAGAGAAAAATAAGAAAACTTCAAAGCACAGCAATCAGGGGACAACAAAAGTTTCTTTGAAAAAATAAGAGTGAGGAGTGGGAGCAACTGTCTGCAGAGTGATCCTGAGCTGAGTAAAAGGGGAAAGAGCAGGTAAAAGCTCACCCTAGGGGAGGTGGTGTGGGTTCCCGGGGAAAGTCAGAACAGCAAGCTCTTGGTGCCTGCGTCCTGATATGCTCCAACCTCGCATCCGCTCGGGGTTCCAGGCCTCAAGCCCATGTCAGGCCCAGACTGTCCTACTGAAAACCTGCCCCAGCTCTGGCCAGAAGTGCAGGAGCCGGGCTTTAGGAGCAGGTAACGGGGTGATTGAGCTCATGACCTTGTGCTTACCAGGCGGGTGCTTATGCCGCTGAACTATATCCCTGGCCCAAATTTACAATATATTTTTTTTTTCAAGTTCACAATCTTAAATTCACTTTTTTTGGGGGGGGGGCCTTGGCTTTTTGAAACAGGGTCTTACTATATAGTTCAGGCTGACCTTGAACTCATGGAAGTGCCACCGGCATTCACTGCCTCACCTGGCCACCATCTTTAATTCTTTTATTATTATTGCATGTTTCTGGTACACAATGATTACATTCACTGTAGGAAACTGGAAACATCCTAATGCGTTTCCCACCCTCCCCTCCCCACTCCTCCCTGCCCCTCCCTCCACCTCTTAGACCCCTCCCTCCCCTTGGTTAACGCTTCTCCCGTAAGCAGTTCCCCTTGGCTCAAAACTAGCTCCAACGGTACCTTGTTTTCTGCTCTTTTCCCGCTCGTTGCTTTATTTTTGTTTTTTATTTTATTTATTTATTTTTGAGACAGGGTCTCACTATGTAGCCCAGGCTGGCCTTGAACTTATGGCTGTCCTCTTGCCTTAGCCTCCCAAGTGCTGGAATTACAGGCATGTGCCCCAGGTCACTGTTTTGACTTTTGTAAATTATGGCCCTTAAATGAGAACCTGGAAAGGAAAAGGGAAAAAGGAACTTTCTAGGCCAGATTCAGTGGTTTATCTTTCAGTTTATTTGTGATTTGCCTCCAGCTTGTTAACCAAGTGCTCTAGTGCCGAGCTGTGTCCTCAGCCCAGAATCCTCCAATTTATTTAAGGATGCTTACAGCATTTTTCTGTCTATCTAATTGCTAGGATCTAGTGCTGCCTGGAGCACAAAAGAGCCTCAACAACTATTTGCTAAACCAAACATGTAGGGAGAATAGAGGAAAAGAATGAAAGATGGATTAAGTGTGTCATGCACCCACCAGGCACGGTGGCACACACTTGCCTGAATTCACATGGGGAGACCTTACTAAAAAATAAGTAAATAAATAAAGACGTGTTATGTACTTGTATTAACTCTCCACCATAAATGTAATCAATATATACTGCAAACCTCTTGTACTAATAAAAAAAGGAAATAAATAAATACTATTTGGTAAACCAACCAATCATTCTCAGTCTATTATAACACAGACTTTGATGAATCCCATACACAAAATCATCTGTTATGGTGAATCTCTGGGATAAATCTACATCCCATCTCCTCACCTATATTTCTATATCAACTCTCACCTGGATTTCTCTATCAACCTCCAGACTGCTGGGATTGTAGGTGTGCACCACCACGCCCATCTTGTTTATTTCTAAATACTGAAAGGTGAAGTCAGAATCTTTGCACAGAGCTATGTCCCCAATCCTTTTAATCTACTTTTGTTTTGTTTAGGTTTTGGTTTTTTGAGACAGGGATTTGCCATGTGGCCCAGGCTGCCCTTGAACTCAAGGCAGTGCTCCTGCCTGAGCCTCCCTAGTGCTGGGGTATTTGGAATTTTCCTGCCTCAGAGTGCTGGGATTACTGATGTGTACTGTTAGAGTTTTCCAGAGCAATAGAGGAGCGAAAAATGAAAGAAGAAAAAAGCGGGTGTATCGAGGAGTGGAAAAGAGCACACAACCCATGGTCATTGGGCCACCTACCGCCTTTGACCAGATATGGGGTGTGGGGTATATGTGACCTTTGACCAGATGTGGTGCTTAGGGCAGGCATTTATGACTCGTCAGGAGCTGATTGGAATTTTCTTGGCGTGAAGGAGGAAAGGAAGGAGGAAGTTGTAATTGAGGAAGGGGGAGGAAGTGGCCTCCAGGCTAAATGTTCTCGATTTGGCCTTCCACCGTGTTAGGCCACGCCATAATGTCCTGTGATTTATTCTAGGGTAAAACTCTTCCATGTACCATCATGCACTGCTCTGAAGTGGTTTCTGGGTCATTTTTAAAATTTAAATTAAAATGGCAAGAATTGATGACATAGGGGAATGGAATTTCCAACCTACTAGATGTCCGGTATGATTTCATGCTCCCTAAAATTGAATGAATTTTAGGAACAACGGAGGTTAAGAGCAGAACGTATTTGTTGAGAGAAAGCTTCTGTCTGAGAGAGAGAAGGGGTCCAGAGTGGGTTGCCAAAGGGACTTTTACAGAGAAAAACCATGAGGTGAGTGTTATTGTATCCTTGTACAATAGAGAAGCAAAAAGTACAAAATGAACAGGTTTATTGGGTTGAGGACGTTGAAAGGAGCCCACAAGCCATGGCAGCTGGGCGGCTCCTTCGACCAGAGACAGAGAGGCCAAGGGTCATATATGACCTCTGATCAGAAGTGGCCATGGAGCGGATATTGATGACATGTGAGGAACCCATTGGAATTCTCTGTGGTGCAAACAGGAAGGGGAGTGCAGTTAGGGCTGAGGAAGAAGCAGGAAGTGTTAAGTGTTCCCGCTTTGGTCTTCCACTGCCTTAGACCACCGCCATGACTGTACAGTAATTTATACCATGTCAAGAACCTTTCAGTGAGATGGATCCAGGATGGGGAAATCATGAGAACTGGAAAGGCAGGATGACATGAGGTGGGATAGAACTAGAGTCAACCAAGACTAATCAGGTAAAATTGACCAAATCAAGAACAAATGGGGAGGCCGGGTGTAGTGGCTCACGCCTGTAATCCCAGCACTCGGGAGGCTTAGGCAGGAGGATCATTGTGAGTTTGAGACCAGCCTGGGCTACAAAGAGAGCTCAAGGCCAGCCTGAACTGCATAGCAAGACCCTGTCTCAAAAAGACAAAACAAAAAAAGAACAAATGGGGAAGCCGCCATCATGTGTCAAGCGGGCATGATTAAAGGGAAGTGACTTTCTGTAGGGGGTTGGAATGGTGATTTGGGCTTCCTCAAGGTGACCCATACTATTTAGAGTATCAGTCCCTGATGTTTATCCCTAGGGTAGGGTTGAATTTGTTTTGTCTTTTGTCTTGAGGTCTGGCCCACAGCAGAAGTGTCTGGCCTTGTGCACTGGTTCTTTCACAGCTGCCTGGAACGTTGGGATTTATGTAACAATACCCTAAATAGGATTTAAGGAAATCCAGTGAATCCAAAACTAACCCTTGTTCAGCATGTGACTTTCTTCTGCCTCTTAGCGTCTTCTCTGGGTTCTGGGAAAGGGTGAGTTACAGCTACGTTTTTAATTAGATAGTCCCATATTTTAAACACTAAATAAAAATAGTAAATTGATTTCTTGCCAGCATAGAAAAATGAAAAGCAGAAATGCTTTGGCTGTTTTTTTTTTTTTTTGTCATTGCCAGTACTAAAGTTTGAACCAGGGAGTGCTGGGCTACACCCCCAGACCTTTTATTTTGAGGTTGCCCAGGCCCACCTGTAATCCCAGCACTGGGGAGGCTGAAGCAGGAGAATCGCTGAGTTTGAGGCCAGCCTAGGCTACAAGGTGAATTCAACGCCAGCCTGGACTACATAGCAAGAGCTTATTTAAAAATTAAATAGCTCAGGCAGGACTTAAACCTCTTGAGTGGCTGGAGTTACAGACATACTACCATGCTCAGTGATTTGGTCATTTTTGAGCATATAAGTTTGTTGCTATATTGAGTATATAGAAACAACTATTTTAAATGCATTTTCCTTAATTATTGTTTGAGAATTAAAATAATTTCAAGTAAACTTTCAAGTACAAAAATTAAGCTTTATCCTTAAGCCTTCCATCAAACCAAAATGTTTTCAATATGAAATTAATGTGCATGATCTGTATACCAGGAAGTAGAGTTAAATTCCTTTTTGTTGGGTTCTGGGGAAATTTTCCTGTGCTGAGAAAAGGTTTTTGCTACTGCTACTGTTTTGTTTTGCTGAGTCAAATCCAGGGTCTCCTGCACACTAGGCAAGTGGTCTTGTCCCTAGCCAAGACACAAAGAAATTTACAAGATGAAATAAATTTCAGCAACTAGAACTCTGACTTTGAAGATTCTATGAAAGGTAGTGATTTCAGGAGACACTGGTCTGAGTTATACTTCCAATTTGTCTATCCTTAGGAATTAGATTTTGTTCTCAAAAAGTCTCCAATCTGGTTTTATCCAAGAAATGAGATGCTAAATTAATCCTTAAATCAGTGAGTCACTAGAATATCTTAAGAAAGGTGGTATATGTTCCTGGAACATTAGCATTTATTATTTATTTGATTAGTTGTTTATTCAGTGCTGGGGAAGGAACTCAGGGTTTCATATACTCTAGGTGAGTGCTCTACTACTGAATTACACCTCCAGGTCCTCAAACGCTATGTTTTGTTTTAAGACAGGGTCTTGCTATGCTATTCAAGCTGGTTTTGAGCTCACTGTGTAGCTCAGGCTGGCTGCAAGCTCATGGCAATCTTCCTGCCTCAGCCTCCCAGTGTGCCACCACTCCAGTGTATTTTTGAAGTTTAATCCAAATGTTTTAGTTCAAATGATTGTCAGCAGCCTAAAAATGTGTGTGTGTGTATTTTTTTTTTTTTGAGACGGTCTCTCTATGCAGTTCAGGATGTCCTTGAGTTCATTTGATAACTGAGGCTGATCTAAAACTCGCAGTGATTCTCTTGCCTCAGCTTCCTGAGTGTTGGGATTACAGGCATGCACCAACCACGCCTGGCTTTACTTTTTGTATTTGATTCTTCTTTAAAATTTACTTTTCCTAGCACTTGGGAGGGTTTCGTAAGAGGATCCCTGTGAGTTCGAGGATCCCTGTGAGTTCGAGGTCAGCATGGCCGGATAGTGTGTTGAAGTCCAGCCTGAATGGGATCGTGAGACCCTGTCTCAAAGAACCAAAAAAAGAACATAATAATAATAACATAAATAAACAAAAACTTGGTTTTCATTTTTTGTTTGTAAGACATGGTTTTTCTAGGTAGCCCAGGCCAACCTTGAACTTGTTACATTCCCAGGCTGGCCTCAAACTTGTGATTCTCCTGCCTGCCTAAATTACAGGTATGTGCTATGGAGCCCTGTTTAAAAATCTACAATCTAAAAATAAATCTACAATCATCTACTTGAAGTTTCCCCCGCAGCTCATGGGACCCCTTTCTTTCCCCTACCCCTCTACTCATGCCTTCTTACGTTGCCATTTTGTGGCAGTCTTGGGCAGGGATTAAAACAATCTACCCCAGACTTGCAAAAGTAACAACCATACTGTTTTCTCTCTTTTCCTAGCTTCCTTTATTTCATTCTTTACCTCTTTCCTTCTTTCTTCATTTTTTTGAGATAAAGTCTCCATATATAGTTCAGGCTGGTTTTGAACCTGAGATCTTTCTGCCTCAGCCTCCAGCATAACCAGGATTAGCCAGGGATGGTGGTGCACACCTGTAGTCCTAGCACCCAGAAGTTTGGAGCAGGAACATAACAAGACAGTTCGAGGCCAGCCTGGGTTACAAAGTGAATTCAAGGTCAGCCTGAACTACATAGTGAAACCCAGTATCAAAACAAACAACAACAACAAAAAACCCCACCTAAATTATTAACTGGGTTTATAACCGTGTATCACCAGGGCCAATGTTATTATAGTTTTATTTTAGGTTTTTTTGAGGCAGGTTCTCCCTGTATAGCCCAGGCTGGCCTTGAACTCACTATGTAGCCCAGGCTGGCCTTGAACTCATGGTGATCCTCCTGCCCAACCTCTGGGGTTCTGGGATTACAGGCATATTGCACCACGCCTGGCTTGTTTTGTTTTTGTTGTCTTTTTGAGACAGGATTTCTCTATGCAGTTCTGGCTGGACTTGAGCTCACTTTTTAGCTCAGGCTGGTCTCGAACTCGCGCTATCCTCCTGCTTCAACCTCCTGAGTGCTGGGATTACAGGCGTGAGCCACCACGCCTGGCCTACACGCCTTGTTTGTTACTATCTGTATCTAGATGTCCCACAATCCTGTGTTGATAGGGAAGTGATCAGATGGAGAGAGTGTGATATCATTAATGGAATAATTCACTGATAAGCTCAATGTGATTTGGGAATTCTGAGCCTGCTCAGAGGGAAAGGTCATTCTCCCTGCTGCTATGACTCTTCTCTCTGCTTCAAATCTGCCGTGCCCTGTGCTCTTTCTCTGCTGTGAAGCCCCTCTGCCGCGCTACCTGCCTGAGAGCCAGCAGTCTGGACTGAAAGCAAACTGTAAGCCAAGGTAAACCTTTTTTGCTTTAATCTGTGTCTGAGCCAGGAGAAAGTAACTAAGGCACCTAGCCAGGGGAGCACTTTATTCTGCCTTCTTTCACTCAGATGGTGCTTTCCAGGTTCATCTGCACTCTTGCCTCATACGTAGTTTGGTACTTTGATAAGCTGAATTCACTCACTGGCCACCCTCTCCCGCATTTACCCACTCAGCTACTGATGGACATTGAGTTGTGGTCAGTGTGCAGTTGTTGTGCTAATGGCTGCTAGGACGATCTGCTGTGCTAGTCTTGATGTGGACACTGAATTTATTTCTTCAACAGAACACAAGAGTAGGATTGCTGGGTTGCATGGGAAGCATTTAACTTTCTGAAGAATGATCAAAATGGTTTTTCCAAAGTGAATGTACAATTTTGAATTTCTTACTAGGAATATATGAGAATAAAAGTTGCTTTGTAACCATTTCCAACATTTGACATAGAAAGTCTATCATGTTTTGTGAGTATAAAGTGGTTTCTTTATTTTATTTTGCATTTCTCCTGAGGACTAATAATCGTGAGCATTTTGTGCACTAATTTGCCAACTACTTCTAGGTGAACTGTGCTTTGTTGTCTTTGTTTTATTTGGAATTTATTGAGTTTCTTTGATGGATTATTGTTTTCCTCACATTTAATAAATATGCAGCTATTATTTCTTCAAATATCTTTTCTCTGAACCCCTCGGCCTCCCCTGCTCTGAGACTCTTAATTCCATGTGTGATGACATGTATTTTAGGCCACATTATGTTGCTCTTTCAAACTTTCCAAATCTTTTTCCTCGGTTCCATTCTGAGCAGTTTTGGTGCTTTGTCTCAGTTCTGGCATTTGGACCTGTGGCCCTCATGCTGAGCTCCATCCCCAGCCCATTTTTATTTTTTATACATTTTTTTAATTTTAAAAAAAATTTTAGAATGTATTTATTGAGAGAAAGAAAGCTTCTGTCAGAGAGAGACAGAAGGGATCCCATGCGGGTTGCCCTATTTTTTATTTTGAAACAGCATCTTGTAGACTGCCGAGACTTAGGTGAATTTGTAACCTCCCACCTCAGCCTCGGTGCTGGGATTATAGGCATGCACCACTACGCCTGGCTGGGTTTTTGGTGTTTTGGGTTTTTTTTTCAGACAACATCTTGCCCTATTTCCCACCATGGTTTTGGACTCTTCTCAAGTGATCCTCCTCTGAATTCCCAATTGCTAGGACTACAGATGTGCCATACTCCCTGGAGAAATATGATATTTAAAAATATCATAACAAAAGATCTTAGGAAATATTTGTAAACTACATAGTTAAGAAAAGACTGTTAGGCTGGGGATTTAGCTGGGCAGCATAAGCGCTGCCTGGCAAGCACGCCACGTGGTCCTGAGTTCCATCCCCGATGCCAAATAAAAAGAAAAAAAAAAGACTATTATCTAGAATAAAGAACTCTAAAGCCAGGCACCATGGCACAAGCCTATCATCCCAGCACTTGAGAGGTTGAGGTAGTAGGAGCCGGTTTGAGGCCAGCCTGGGTTATGGGAGTCCAAGGTCAGCCCAGGCCACATCTAAGATCCTGTCTCAAAAGAAACTAAAGAAAAAAAGAACAGAGAGAATTGTAAAAATCAAATACTAAACAAAAGTCCAATTAGGAAATGAGCAAAGGACACAAGCGTAGAAATGGCAAGCACCTGGAAAAATGACCACTTTGGTCACTCATTAGAGAAAGGCAAATTAAAATGAAATATCAAAGCACACCTATCAAAATGGCCAATATATATAAAAAATGATTTCTATGCAGGAGGCTTAGGCATGAGTGCCCAGATCCTGAGCAAATTAGCAAAGCCCTGTCTCAAAAATAAAAAAAATAAAATGAAATGAAATGAAAAGGTTGAGGATGTGGGTTGAACACTTGCCTCCGAAGGTATAAGGCTTAGGATCTGATGCCTAACCTTGAAAAACACTTTACTTAAAATTAGATTTTTGGTATACTCAGGAGTCCTAAAACCAATCCCACCTCCATCCATGAACAGAGATTACCAAGATATTGCTAAGTCTACTACCCTGCCTGATAGCCGCAGTGCGTCTACCTGGGGACACGCACACTCTTAACACAGGTGTAAGCAAATTAGTGATAGGTCTCAGAGACTGTGTCCCTCATGCCATCGTTAACGTGGGACAGTATAAGCATCACACTGTTGGTTCTCTAAAGTGCTCTCTCATGTTTTGCTTGAATTTCTCTGACCAAAGAGATTATGTGTATTTTCGTATGTTTTTAGCATTAGTGTTTCCGCTGTGAATTTTTCATATTGTTGCTTCATTTCTCTCGTGCATTAATCTAGGTTCCCTCAGATAAGTGATGCTTCCCAGGTTCCCAGGTTGGGTTCCTTACCCTCAACTTCACGTAGTAGTACAGACTTTTAATCTGTGTGTGACTGAATCTATCGGTATCTGAATTTCCCATCTTATTTATCTATGGGTTTGGGCCTTATTCTTAGAGCACTGGCCCATCTGTGAGTGAGTTTGGGGGTAGTGAAAAGTGGACGTTGGTATGGGATCCCCTGAGATTGTAACACCAGACACAGAACAGTGTCTGTCTGTCTGTCTATCTCTCTCTCATTTTTCCTTCCCTCCATTTCTTTCTTCTTTTTTTCTTTTTGCAGTGCTGTGAATTCATCCAGGGCCTTTGTACTGAGGCATATTCTGAATCACTTTTATTTTTTACTTTGAGGCAAGGTCTTGATGACTGGGTAAATCACCCAGGCTGGGCTCAAGCATTCCTCTCTGCCTCAGCTTCCCAGAGTTCTGGGGTTACAGGCTTGTACCTCCAGGCTCAGCCTCCCTGCATGTCTCATAAGATAAATTCCAAATTGTGAGAATTTGGTTTTGGTTTCACCAATAGGATTTGTGAAGTAGTCATTTTAGGATTATAGAAACTGCAGTGGAATTCCATTATAGGATACAACAGTTAAACAAGTCTCCATATAAATTGTAGCTTTTTTTGTTATAAGCAAGAAAACAGTGAGGTTTTATAAAATGCTCAAGTACCTGGATAGGATTGTAGAAATCCTCATGTAGTAATCTCTAGTAGATGAAAAATGTAAGCAGAAATATTGCATAAATATATTTTATTTTGTCTTTCGTGTGTGTGTGTGTGTGTGTGTGTGGTACTGGGGTTTGAACCCAGAGCATTTATATTTTTTACTTACAGCCCTTGATAGTCTCACTAAGTTTCCCAGGCAGGACTGGCACTTGTAGTCCTCCAGCCTCAGTCTCCCAGAGTGATGGGGCTTATACCGTGTACCACAATACCCAGCTAGAATGGTTCTATTACATACCACAAATTCAAGAATGCATATTTTCTGATTTTAAGTCTTAACTATGATACTATAACCCAATTTTTCTGGGGACAGAGAGTCCTAAGACCCCTGTAAGTATGCTGCTTTGTCTGAGGCAGTACTTCTTCAAATCCCAAACAAAGATTTTTTTGCCTTTTTAAAAAAATTGAATTGAAATTGGACAATTTCAAGGTGGTTAAAGGTAATATGAGCTGTTATAAAAACAGGATATAGAGAAAATAATTCACCAAGTAGCAAGTATTCAAATAAATCTTGACTAAACTCAGTATTTTAAAACATGACTGGTAGTGTTTAGCCTACGGTGACCCCTGGTGTTACTCTGAAAAATGTGCAGCCTACAATTCATATCGCTAATCTGGAGTACTGTAGGGCCGGGGGGGTGGCGGTGATCCCTGAAAAACTTTAATAAGAGAATAGAGGTCTTAAATATAAGAGATGAGGCCAGGCGTGGTGGCACACAACTATAATCCCAGCACTCAGGAGGCTGAGGCAAGAGGATTGCTCTAAGTTCAAGGCCAGCCCGAACTACATACATAGTGAGACCCCCATCTCAAAACAACAAGATACACACAGAGAGATAATATAAAATGAAAATTTTTCTTTGTATTTTTTTTGGGGGGGTACTGGGTATCGAACTCACGACTGCACGCTTGCAAGGCAGGTGATCATGCCGCTGAGCTAAATCCCCGGCCCTAATGAAAATTTTCTTCTTAACAATCAAATTGAGATTATTTCCTTTCTTAAGTACCTACAAGCAAAGAATCAGAGAAAAGGAAAGAAGAGGGAAAGTATGAGACCCAAGCTGAGGACAGTTAGAAATGGGCTTCCTGTTACCTACACTGTTAAAACTTAGGCCCATTTGAAGTACTGTACAGGAAGCAACAAAAGGAAGAAAATACTGTGGGAAGATGAGGTAGGGGATCAAAGAGCCCAAAACAGGGAGACAAAGCAGCCCAAACACCTGGGCGACCTCCACAGAAAGACAGCGGTGTTTATGGCATTTTAAGTCGTTGCCAGGCACTGGCTTCTCAGAGACAGAACCCAGAAACAAGACTTTCTGCGATTGAAACCTCGTGAGTGTGCAGGGCCCTGGCTCACGACTTAGGAAGAGGAGATGGGAAGTAGAAACAGATTTCCCATGCCAGGGGTCTATGTTCATCCTTGGTACCCACAGATTTGTTCCAGTCCAACCTCCCCAAACCAAAATACTAACGTCCATTTTTTTTGGTTGATGTGAGACAGGGTCTCACTATGTAGTTGAGGCTGGCCGGGACTCACTATGTAGGAGGACTGCCTTGAACTCTCAGCAATCCTCCTGCCTCCTGTAATCCCAAGTGCTGGATTACAGGCATGTGCCACCTCGCTCCGTGCATTTTATAGATCAGTGCAATGTTTGCATATAATCACCCCAAGATTGTTTCAAATACCTAACAGTGAAAATGCTATGTAATGCTTTCTTTTCTTTTCTTTTCTTTTCTTTTCTTTTCTTTTCTTTTCTTTTCTTTTCTTTTCTTTTTCTTTCTTTCTTTCTTTCTTTCTTTCTTTCTTTCTTTTTTTTTTTTTTTTTTTTTTTTTTTTTTTTTTTTTTTTTTTTTTTTTTTTTTTTTTTTTTTTTTTTTTTTTTTTTTTTTTTTTTTTTTTTTTTTTTTTGTCTTTTTGAGGCAGGGTCTCTCTATGCAGTTCGGGCTGGCCTTGAGCTCACTTTGTAGCCCAGGTTGATATCGAACTTGCAACGATCCTCCTGCCTCAGCCTCCCGAGTGCTGGGATTACAGGCGTGAGCCACCACGCCTGGCAATACTTTAGTTACTGTATTATTTAGGGATAATAAGAAGGAAAAAGGTATTTAGTAAAAACACATTTTTATATGGTGGTACTGGTGATTGAACTCAGGAGCGCTCTGCCATTGAGCTATATTCTGAGGCGTTTTTATTTTTCATTTCGAGACGGAGTCTTGCTGAGTTGTCTAGGCTAAACTCAGACTTGCTGTCCTCCTGCTTCAGCCCCTAGAGTAGCTGGGATTGTAGGCATGTGTCCCTGTGCCTGGCTAAAGACTCTTTTTTTTTTTTTCTATTTTTCATCATTCGTGGTTGAATCTCCAAAAGTAGAATCCAAAGATATAGAAGACTGTCATAATAATTTGTAGATACAAACTTGAAACAAAATTCTAAATACCAATCATGAAGCAGTTTAATAAATGTGTTATATCCATATAGACTTTTATTCCATATATTGAAATACTATAAAGGCATTAAAGGAATTGCAGTATATGTGTCTTGACATCATACATGTTTATATATTTAAAAGAACAGTTCACTATGTGAATAATTTGGGATAAATTAAAGAATTGAGTTTTTATATAATTCATTTTCAATAAGATCATTTTTATTTTTTCCTAAATGATTATTAGCTAGTAGAGATCACTTTTTTATTTTTATTTTTAAAAATAGGTTAAAGTAATTTTAATTAAGCAACATTTGAACATTTATAGGGGCTCAGCAGCATGGTGCCTGCCTGCAAGCACAAGTCCTGATTTCTATTCCCTGTTTTGAAACACTGTTTCAGTGTTATTTTTTCTCTTTTTTCTCTTTAAAATTGCCCGTTCATAGTTCCTGTTGCAGTTCTGGTTGCTTCAGTCTCTTAGAAACGGCTGGTCACTGTGATTAATGTCGGAGCCAAAGGAGCTCCCTCCTTGGTAATTCATTTTCGACTGCAGAATCACTCAGTAGTAGAGGGTTCAGTCCACACTTAGCACCTGGATACCGCAGTAGTTTGGTCCCATGAGCGGTCAGGAGAGTGAAAGCCCCCTCGCCTCCCAGCTAGCTTCACAGGGCAGCTCTGTGAGGCCACACCTCCTCAGCTTCTCCTCCACAGGGGCAGGGACTGCTTCTGCCAGAGGCGAGGTGCTGTGCTTCCCCACTCCATCAACAAATTCCAGTTGTCTTTTCCTGAATAGATAATCTATGAGCTTCAAAACTCATGGATGTTGGGGAAGATTCCTTTCCCCAACATGTGCCTCAAACACCTAGTTGTACTTTCTGGAAGCAATTGGTGCTCCTTGTCCCATCTCTACTCCAAAACTATCTTAGACATGTGTAGATTTCTAGTTTGTCCCAGAAGCATTGGATGCATAATTTACTTAACCTGCCTCTTTTTAAAAAAATTTTTTTGACAGGGTTTTGTTATGTAGTTCTAAATCACAGTGATCCTCCTGCCTCAGCTTCCTGAGTGCTGGGATTTTATAATTTTTTTTATCGGTACTGGGAATCAAACTCACGACTGTCCACTTGCAAGGCAGGCGCTTATGCTGCTTGTTGTACCCCAAAAGGCTGCACCCCAAAATAAAATGAAAATTGTAAAAAGGCAAAAAGAATAAAAAGGCCAAGATGGCTTGGAGGAAAAAGAAAAGAGCACTTTATTATTTAGGCTGGTATCCAGCAACACAGAGTGAGGGTGGAATTTACACTGCTGTGCAACTGGGCTAAGATTTGGGGGTGGTTTATAAAGGGAAAAAACCATAAAGAAGTGGGGGCCCACACCTGTGCATTCCTGAGGCCCACACCTGTGTACTCCTGAGGAAACGGGACATCCTGTTTTCTCCTTTTTAAGGGTCAAAGGGCGTGGCACATACAGAACAGAATGGTGGCACTAAGAGAGCACAGCACTGCTGAGCTAAATCCCCAGCCCCTTTCATTGGTGTTTGTTTTGTTTTGTTTTGTTTTGTTTTGTTTTGTACTGGGGATGGAACTGGACCTTGTGCTTGCCTGGCAGGCGCTTAAGCCACTGAGCTAAATCCCCTGCCCCTGTGCTGGGATTTTAAAAGCTCTGCCAGGTACAGGTATGGAGAGATGAATAAGGCATGTTTTCTGTTCTCAAGTTATGCCATGTTTGGGATAAGCAGAAAGGGCTGATGTGCTGTGAGGAAAAAGAGATGCTACTTGCATATAAATATAATTATGAGCAAAATACAGACAAACTACCTTGTCAGAGTATCTGGTTTGTGATAGATGCTTCTTGAGTGAATGAACCAACAAATGAATAAAGGCCTGCTAAGATAAAATACCTAAATATGGACTTACTTTATTTGATTTTTTTCTGGAGACAAAGCCTTGCTAAGTATTCCAGACTAATTGAAATTTATTTATTTATTCATTTATTTATTTGGGGTACTGGGAATCAAACTCCAGACCTCAGCCTTGACAAATGGGTGCTGCACCAAGGAGTTAAATCCCTGGTCCATTAACTCAAACTCCTGATCTTCCTGTCTCAGCCTCCAAAGTGCTGGATTGGACGTGAATGCTTGAGGAACTGGCTGGAAATCCTTGCTACCAGTGGAAGTGTTTAAGGGATGGCTAGGTGAAGTTGTACATGGGAGAATCCAGCCCCGGTCCTTGGTTGTCTAAGTTCTGAAAGACAAATGGGATAGGTTAGATAGCAGAAACTGTAGTTTTATTGCTTTTAAACCCTTTATTCTTTTCTCAGTTTTCATAATGTAAAGAATCTCACTCATCAGTTAGTCAAAGAAACACTACAAACGAAGGCTAATTTTTATACTTGTAATGTTGGCTGTACCTGATTAGTCATCATTTGAATCACAGAGACACTTCCAGCTAGCTAAAGGCCACCACACCCTGTCTATATTTACAATGAATTAAGAATAAGTCTGAAAAAAAAAAAAGAGTGAGTCTGGCTGGGTTACTTTGTGAAGATGGCAAGCCAATTATCTAAGGCTCAGATTCAAGTTTGTGTTTCGTGACCAAGCAGCAGTTTCCATCCGAGAACTTTGGGTGCTGACTGTTCACTGGTGGGAAGTTTTGGCACAGGACACTGTCTAATATTTGTGCAATGATGCTTTTTTGTGACTGGGCAAAAGAACACTCATTGTGGTTAAATTTTCCAAAGGCCGTACTTAGAAATTCCAAGACAAAATGGCATACATGTTTCCTTCTGTAATTAATTAGCTTTCTACCATAGGAATAGAACTCACTTTGATTTTAGTTTCCTTTTTTTTTTTTTCTCTCGGTACCAGGGATCGAACTCATGACTGCGCTCTTGCAAGGCAGGTGCTTATGCTGCTGAGCTAAATCCCCAGCCCCTAGAATTCACTTTGAAATGTTTACTATTGTTATCAAATTTTGGTTTATGTATTTGTTTATTTTAATTTTTATTTTGTTTATTTAGAGATAGGGTCTTGTTACATTGTCTGCCTCCCTCCAAGGGCTTGCTGTATGGTTCAGGCTGGCCTTGAATTTTATGACAATCCCCTTGCCTCAACCTGGTGACTGCTGGGCTTATAGGCATGTGTCACCATACCCAGTTGGCAAGGAAGAACTACCAGAAGGGCACAGTTTTAAAAAGCTGAGTTACAGCTGGGTATGGTGGCCCATCTCTGCAGACCCAGCTGCGCTGGCAGCTAAAGTACCAGAACCCGAGTTCTAGGACAGGATAGACCATGCGATATACTGGGATCCCATCTCAGGAAGGTAAGGTCTTACCGTATGCTTTTTCTTCCTCTTACATATTAACTCGGGATGATGAGCTACGTTCCCATTTTTTTTTTTTTTACCATTATTTATTTTGAGACAAGTTCTTACTAATTTGGACAGGCTGGCCTCAGGCTTATCATCCTCCCTCCCAGCCTTTAAAGCAGCTGGGACTGTGGGCTGGCGTTTCTCCATGGTATTGAGTTGTTTTTGTGGGATGGGGCATGGGAGATTTTTTTAAATCTTTATTTTTCTTGTGCCATTAAGATTTGATTTGATTTGATTTGATTGATTTGATTTGATTTTCTGAGACAGGCTCTTGATACACAGTTTAGGGCAGGCTTGAACTCACTACGTAACCCAGGCTGGCCTCAAACTCACAAGTGATCCTCCCATCTCAGCCTACTGAGTGCTGTTACTACAAGTGTATACCACCATTCCTGGCCCATTAAGATTTTTTTTTTTTTTTTTTTTGGTACCGGGATTCAAACTCACGACCTTGCACTTGCCAGGCAGGCGCTTAAGCCACTGAGCTAAATCCCCAGCCCCATTAAGAATTTTAAATAGAATTTGAGTTAAAAAAATAAGCCTGAACTTCTGTTTCCTCATATAAAATGGCAGTTGTGATAAAAGTACCAGGGTGGGATGTATAGCTCAGTGTGGACCCCTTGCTTAAGCATGTGTAAGGTCCTGGGTACATTTCCCAGCACGCAGAAATAGAGCGATCCTGTCACCTTACCTGTGTTAGTGCTCACCCCGACCACCACCTCAGGATCCTCTCAGCCACCTAGAGAGTACAACAGGGTGCTGTGCGACCATGAGGCTCAGCAAGGGAGAAGTGAAGCCACCTAGCAGTTGAAGAGTTAAGAGTGATTAATTGGCAACTTAATGTGTGGGAGGTACAGATGATACTTTATAAATCTTGCTTTGCTGCCCAAACAAGCACCAAGGAGATAACAGAATGTGATAAATAAGATTCATCAATCTACACATTTCAGAAGTTACCAATTTTCCCTTCTGGTCTCACCCTCATTTCCCTCTTTCTCATCTTAAACTTCCAGGCTTCTATCCTCCCACCTCATCTGAGTCTCTTCTTTTCTTCTTTCCATACTTTCTTTTTTCCCCAATTATGGGACACCTAGCGTGGATCACTTGTAGAACTTCCCTCTAAAGGGGAATGTTATTTCCATGCTGGGGATGGAATGTGGAATTCAGGCCCTTGAACAAGCTAACCCTAACCCTAACCCTAACTCCCAGCCTGACAAAGTTATTTTACATACTCATGAAATCAAGTGTCAAACAACATGGACCAAGAAGAAATTAAGAATTTAAAAAATTGTAATTTTCCTTTCTATAATGATGGTCTTTTGAGCTAGGGTCTTGATATGCAGTTCAGGCTGGCCTTGAGCTCACTTTGTAACCCAGGCTGCTCTCGAACTCTCCATGATACTCCTGCCTCAGCCCCCTAGTGCTGGTATTACAGCTGTGTTGCCAGCACATCTGGCTTTTTTTTTTTTTTAAATAAGGCTGGGCAGGCATGAGAAAACGATGAGAAAGAAAATTCTGTATAGAGGTTTAGAATAGAATGGTGAAATTGAAGATGTTCTGGTCTTTTTACAATCACAGGAGGGCATTTGTTACCAGTGGGGGAAGTGACTTGTACTGAAGCCAAGGATGCAGTTAAATATTTTAAGATACACAGGGCAGCTGCTTATAACAAAGGACTGTTTGGCCCCAAACGACAACAGAATGAGAAACTCTGCCTTGGACTAAAAAGACCTTTTTTGGGGAAGAGTATGTATTTTTTCACTGATATTGTTTGGGACGGATGGCACGAAGTAATACTAAAAGCAGACTGACTTTGGTTGTGTTCACTATTTAACAATAATAACATGGAAAATGTGTTCCCCTTACTGGCCTCACCCAAGGGGTAACCCTTCCCACCTCAGTTCCATAGTGCTATCATTCAGCACCCCATTAATTTCCCCATGCTCTCACCTCTAATCTAGCAAGCCTAGTGGATATGAACTGGTACCTCACTGTGACTCTGATTTGCATTTCCCTAACGACTAGTGAGGTAGAGCACTTTTTGTTGTATTTATTAAATCATATTTGATTGGTACATTTTATACATACATCATGATCCTACACATCATAGGGAATTTGTAACTTGATTCTTACTGTTTCCCATTCCTCTACCCTCCCTTCAACCCTTCCCATTTACAAAAGCTGTTTCTTTTTTCTTTTCCCTTGTTTCCAATCCCCCTCCCACCTCCCATATTCCCCTCCCCATTTGAAATTTTTTCCTATTTTGATGTATTTGTTAATACACATGCACACACACAATTTTGTTTTTTGGGTTTTTTTTTTTTTTTTTTTTGCCACAGGGTCTCATGTAGCTCAGGCTGGCCTCAAACTCTCAATTACAAGGCCTCAGTCTCCCAAGCTGCAGAGCACTGTAGATGTATCTATTCAAATTTTAGCCTTTAATATTTAGGTTGTCTTTTTGAGTTTTAGAATTGTTTATAAATTCTGCTGGGCGTGGTGGTGAGTGCCTGTAATTCTAGTGCTTGGGAAACCGGGACAGGAGGATCGTCATGAGTTTGAGTCCAGCGCAGGCATAGTGATTTCAAGACCAGCCTAAACTACATAGCAAGACCTTGTCTCAAAAAATCCTTTTAGAGCATATTCTGTGTGCTTCTTACCTGTTATGTGATTTGCAAAGATTTCCTCACATTCAGTGTATCTTTTTTTTTGCAGTGCAGGGATCAAGCAGTCTTTTGGAGACAGGGTCTCACATGAAGTTTAGGATGGCCTTGAACTCAGGGAAGCCAGGCTAGCCACAGACTTGTGGCCATTCTCCTTCCTTAGCCTCCCAAATGCTACTCCACCTGTCTTTTCTTTAAAGTGTCTTGCTAAATTGCCTGAGCTGGCCTCAAACTTTTGATGCTCCTACCTCAGCCTTCCAAGTGGCTGGGATTACAGGTGTGCACCACCATGTCTAACTGTATCTTGACAGTGTCCTGTGAAAGCACAAAAGATTTAAATCTTGACGAGATCCAATTTAGATACTACCATACATGTTCCTTGAGTGTTCCTTTGGTCATATTACATGACTGCCTACTCCAAAACTACAACAGCCTCTCTAAGCATTTTAATCAGTTAAAGTGAGCTGGGGCTTATTTTTTATGGTAAGCACATCCACCTTGCTTTCACTTATGATAGCCAATCATCCTATCACCATTGTGGAAGCCATTCTCCCTCAACTGAACTATCTTGATTGTCTTGTTACCAATCAGTTGGTGTTACAGAGCTCATTTTTGAACTGTGATTTCTATACACTCCAATCTTAGGTCAGTACCATACTGTATTGATTACAGTGGCTTTGTAGGAAGTTTTAAAATAGGAAAGTGTGAATGTTCTATATTCTGCTTCAAGACTGTTTTGGCTGTTTGGCGCCTCTTGTCTTTCCATATGAAATTTAGGATGACCTTGAGTTTCTGCAAAAAAAACCAAGTGAATCTGTAAATACTTTGGGAAGTATGTCATTCTAATAAGAGTTTCAAACTATGAACATGAGATCCTTAATTTCTTTTAACAGTGTTTGTGGTTAAGTGTACATAAGGTAAAAGTTTTGTGTATATAATACAAAATAATAGAGAGCCCAAAATAAAATAGTTTTGATGATATGTGGAATTTTTTTCTGAAGTACTTACTATTACTACTAACTTTATGGTACTGGGGATTGAACCTGGGCCTTTGCGTTGACTTACATCCCCTGCTCTTTTTGTATTTTGAAATAATGTCTTGTCAAGTTGCCCAGGCTGGGCTCAAACTTGTGACCTTATTGCTTTGGCCTCTCAAAGTGCTGGATTACATGCATACCTGACCATGCCCAGCTATCTACACTTTAAGTTTTGTTATTTTTGGTGGAGCTGGAGTTGAACCCAGGACCTTTGTGCATACTATCCCCAGTTTATACATAGTTTAAAAAGATTAAGGCACATTTAAGAATGACACAAGCTAAAATGAATCACAGAATAACAATCTAAAAACATAGAAGGCTTGTGACTACTCTGGTATTTTTCCAAATAATTCATTTCACAAGAGGTATGGCATATACTGAGAAAGATTTAGGGTTGTAAGCATCTTTAGATTTAGTCCTGTTACTCAAGTTCAGAAACAATGCAAATTTTGGGAAGAATTTGCATCAAATTCTCCCTAGAAGAGGTTGCAGGGTGTAAACCAGTGGTAGAAGCTTATCTAGCCTATGACAAGCCCTGGATTTGGTCCCTAGCAAACAAAGGAAGAGAATATATATATATATATATATATATATATATATGCCATGCATTATTCATGGTGTAGGCCTGGAATCCAGGTTTCCAGACATTTACTTCAGTGTTCTTTTTTAACAAACCCTATTAAAAAATGACTATGCTGTTAGAGTTTGGGCGAAAAGCCCTGGCTCTGTGGATGCCCAAACACCAAGCTCAGCCTCCCATCCCAAAAGGCCTGTCCAAGTCAGCAGTGGTGCAGGACAGGAGTTGTAGTTAGAACTGCCAACACTGGGAAGAACAGGTAAAGAGATTACTGTGTCTCTGAGGGCTGAATGAAGCTTTGCGAGTTTACAGAAAAGGAGGACAAAGGCAAAGGTTGCATAGCTAGCTGGTCCATAGGTAATCCTGACCAACCCATGGCCTGGTTGACAGCTATCACAGGACTGGTCCTGTGATGATGGTTCTGTAAGAAGCCATCATGGCCTGGTGGGGAGGAATGACTGTGGGCAGCCTCGGGTCCAAGCGTGGAGGAATTTTTTCCTGCCTGCAGTGGGGCATGATACCACCTTTGATACCTGCTGTAAGACAACCACTCCCATTTGGGGACCATCTGCTCTATGAGACTCTCCACTGCTTAAGGGTAGTTTCTGCCCTTTGTCATAAAGATGTCTGTCATTCAGATCTGCCACTCCAGGAATCAAAGGTAACTGGAGAAGGAGTGGCTTAGAGGAAAAGGTTCAGAAGACAAATGGAACCAGAGAGCAACAAATTTACTTAGGTCCATCACTACCAGGCAAAGTATTTTACAGGCATGGACGGCAGGTAGGGTTGACTAAAACAAAGGGATTGTTTGAGGAGCTAAGATGAAACAGATGATAGGGGCCAGGGGTTTAGCTCAGTGGCCTGAGCGCCTGCTTGGCAAATGCGAGGTCATGAGTTCAATCCCCGGTACAAAAAAAAAAAAAAAAAGCCAAAATGAATGGATTTCATCAAATTAAAAATTCTTTACATGAACAGAGGTCATTTTAAGTTTCAAAAGACTAATGACACATTTTCAAAATTCAAGAAAAGTGTACACAGATGGGGAAAAATCACTAAATTTTTATTTTACATAAGCAAGACTTTGGTAGACTTCATTAGATACATTTTTATATTGTCCTTTTACACATATGAAGAGGTAAATATAAGCAATATACATTAGTAAAGCATGTAAAAATATTTTTAAGTTTCAAAATCTAACTTTTTAAATTACTTTTGACTCAGAACAATTTTTTTTTTACTACTAAAAACACTGACAAAGAAAAAAAAACTTTTCTTAAAGTATTCATAAAAGAACAAATGTCATGGTACTAAAAGCTGCTTTCGAAAATGTACAAGTCTGATTCATCACTGCACCTATATGCTTCACAAACTTTTGGTGCATTAGGTTTCAAAAAACGTTTCACTATTACCTTTAGAATTTTTTTTTTTTACCAGATTAGCATTATTTATTATTATTTTTTTGACAAGGTCTCACTACATAAGTGAGGCTGGCCTCAAACTTGCAGTGAACTTTCTGTCTCCAGTCTCCCGAGTGCTGGGGTTACAGGTGCCACTGAGCCCAGCTGCAATTTGGATGTTTTGAACACACAGGAAATGAATGGCATCTGACCAAAATGTTAGGGCCTAGTGCACTGGATTGATTTGTCTTTTTGAGACAGGGTCTCACTCTGCAGTTCAGGCTGGCCTTGAACTCACTTTGTAGCCTAGGATGGCCTCCCCGACCCTCCAGCCTCAGCCTCCCAGAGCACTGGGATTTTAGGCATGGTCTACCACACCCAGCAGGAAGTCAACTCTAAACACTCAGAGGTCCTAACACTTCAAAGAAATGGTGACATTGGTCAGTTCTGTGTTTTTGACAATAAATTTCAAATGAGACGTGTGCTGGGAATACAGCCTGTGCCATCACACCTGGCTACTTTTTTTCTTCTTTTGTCTTTTTGAGGCAGGGTCTTGCTATGCAGTTCAGGCTGTCCTTGCCCAAGCTAGCCTCAAATTTGCAACAATTCTCCTGCCTCAAATGTTTCTCTAAAATGCAATTGTAGTGGCTAAATAGTACTGATATTCTACAGATGTGCCAAACTTTACCACTGAGATTCTGGGGAAAAGTCTGATTTTTGGCCTTTTGGGAATGTTTATAGATTTTTGGTTATCACACCAGATGTGATGCTGTCACCTAGTGGGTAGAAGGTAGGGATATTGTTAAACATCCTAAAGGGCACAGTGCAGCCCCTTGTAACAGAGAATTAACTGGCTAAAATGCCAGTGGTGCTGTGAGGGAGAAACTCTGCAGTGTGCTTGACTCAGTGTTCACTTTTTTCTTCCTCAAATTTATTGACACCAAACGAAGGGGCAGCATGTGGTAGTGTTTAAGGAACTGGATTACACTGATTGAGATCCGAGCCCTGACAACAACCAGTTAAAAAACAGTAACTAAAAGTAAGTGCACTAAATTAGTAATTTAACCTATCCATACCTCAGTTCCTTATATGTAAAAATAGAGAAAATTTATAGGACCAGATAGGGCTTCTATGACAAATAGCTTTACAAAAATGTAAAACCTATGACCGCCATCTATGACACTTCAAGTGTTTCCTGATCTCCAGTTTGGTGAGCTTAAAAAAAATAAGCTCTAGTACTGAAGTAATAAAGAGAGGTAGGTGCTGATGGAAAAAACCAGGAACAAAGAATCTCAAGGTTTGGGCTCTACGTCCTTGACTCATGTCTTTCAAGCCATTAGATGGCAGTAAAATCAGGGCTAAGTTGAGCACTAGGGATGAAACAGAAAATATCACTGTATCACAAGCAACTTATTTTAATGAAACATATTTCACTAGTACAAAGGCCTGTATGTATATTCCTTAAATGTGAGTCATAGTTAAAGAACTTTGAAGCTGGGTGTGACAGGGCACACCTATAATTCTAGCACTTGGGAGCCAGGAAGACCCTAAGTTTGAGGCCAGCCTGAGCTATATAGCTAGTTCAAGGCCAGCCAGGACTACACAGGGAAACCGTTCTCAAAATAAACAAACAAACACACATTGAGGTCCAACTACTTGATATTTAAGTCAATTTGACATCTGTATTTTTTTAAGTTTACTGATATATTTTAGGTAAACAAAATGATCACATTCACTACAGGGAATTTGTGCCTGTACACGATCCCCTACCTTCCCTGCAAACCTCCTTCCCCTCCTTATTTATAAAGCTTTGATTCCATTTTTTCCTTCTTTTCTCACCATTTTTTTTCTCTTCCCTTCCTTTGTTTTCCTTTTCCCCCTCTCTAGTTTCCATTTGAACATTTTCTTTCTATTTTACAATATCTATTATATATTTTGGTCCTTATTTGCATTTTTGGTTTCTCACACCAGAGAGACAATGAAGTACTTATGTGCGTGTCTGATTTATTTCCTTTAAGAGTATGGCTTCAAGGTACCTCCATTTAGCTAGATATGTCTCAAGTTTATTCTTTATGGCTGAGTAGTACTCCACTGCATAAAAAAGTCCCACATCTTTATCCATTCATCAGCTGATGGGCATTTGGGCTAGTTCCAAGATTTAGCTTTTACAAACTGCCACTATAAAGATGGATGTGCATATTTTGCTGTGGTATGACAGTTGATTTTTTTTTTATTTTTTAAAAATCCATTTTATTTTAAAGAGAAAAAAATGAAAAATAGAAAACAATTTCAAAACACGTCAATCAGGGGGCAACAATGGTACATACGCTGCACATTATCCCCAAATCATTCACCCAGAGTGCAAGACATCTGACAACTGTTATTTTTTTTTTTTTGTACCAGGGATCAAACTTGCGACCTCGTGCTTGCCAGGCGAGCGCTTAGGCTGCTGAGCTAAATCCCCGGCCCCTAACAGCTGTATTTTTAAGACTGGTTTTTGGATCAAGATATTCCAGGAACAATGTCAACTTTATTTTTGAACATTCTGCTAAGAAACATCAAAACGAGACAATAAAATGCCATACTAAAGAGATATAGTCTCTTTGAATGTTAAAAATAACTACAGATATTTTATTTCAATCTTTTGAGTTAAATCTTTTTAAAAATTAAGCATTCATGTGTTTTGTCACGTAGAAAGTCTTGCTCAGCAGCTCTTGAAGTTCATCACTAGCTTTGAGGATGAAGTCATTCATAAATTAACTATCATCATTATCTTTAATAATACATGTGAGTACCAACAGACCAACTGAGGGGCAGCTTTAAAACCTGTAAACAGTACTGAAAACATTAACTTAATCAGTGTCCACAGTATTCCAAATAGTACATGATCGTGTAAACCAATTAGTTATGATCTTAAAAATAAAGTCCAAATCAGTACATCTTTTTAATCCCTTCAAAAGTAGACAGTAAAATGTGATCCATACTTTTGAATAGATAAATTAACATAAATGGTGGTTGCTGGTTGTTTGAAAATAACCTAAAAGAAAATTAGGGTATGACATCAAATTATCTGAGAAATATCTACTGCATGTGCTGAATGAAATCCCCACTCAGGTAGAATTGGAAAAAAGATGTGTACTATAATTTTTCCCACATCCTGAATGTATTTTGGTAGACAATTAATGCTATATAAGCTTTTGCAATTTTGCTAAACAGTCCTCTGTGCTAGTCTTTGAGATATCTCAGGGCAGGAATTTTCCAAGCTTGGACATAAGTTATTTACAGAATCTTCTGCAGTCAACAATTTATTAACTGTTGACTGTACCAACCTTGCCATAAAGTTCTAGGAATTAAATTGATAATGCATCATTTTCTTTTTCTTTTTTTTTTTTTGTGGTGCTGGGGATTTAACCCAGTACATTCCAGGAAAATACTCTATCACTAAGCCACAGCCTCAGTCCCTAGAGTTCCAATTCTAAAATTTCATACTTTTTTAGAGGGGAGATAAAAAACTATATTGTAGCCAGGCTGGTGGCTCATGTCTGTTATATATCAGTACTCTGGGAGGCTGAGGTAGGAGATGGCAAGTTCAAACCCAGCTGAGCAATTTAGCAAGATCTCATCTTAAAAGTGTAGAAAGGGCTGGGGATGTAGCTCAGTAAGAAGTCCCTGGGTTCAATCTCCAGTACCACAGAACAAAATAAAACAAAATTATAGTCGTGTGACATGGAGCTGTAGAAGGGCTGGTGATCACCAGATTGTCTAGAAGCTAGAAGTTGCTGATGTTCAAAATCTCTTTTCAAATGATGATTTAAAAAGGTGAATAAGTGCCAGGCACAGTGGCATAAAGCTATGATACCAGTTCCTTGGGAAGCTGAAGCAAGAGGATTTTAAGTTTGACCCAGCCTGAGGAGCTTCAGACCCTGTCTCAAAACAAAAAAGGACTGGGATTTAGCTCAGTGATGATGAGCATCTCTGAATTTAACCTCCAGTGTGGCAGGTGGGGAAGGATGATTCACACATGGGCAAACTTATATGATGTATTAGAGAAGAAATGCACCAGGACATAAACAATTAGAAGAGATGGGTTGATACCTCATCATTGAGAGGTTTTGGTGTTGTTAAAATGTTTAAATTGTATCTGGAATACAAAAACAAACAAACAATAAAGGTTGTTAGGAAGAAAAACGATACTAAAAGTCTTAGATTTAGTAAATAATGGAGACTAGCAAGGGTCAGTCCAGGCCTTAGTGTAAGGCACTCTAATAAATGTTTATTGAGTGCACATTAGTGTATACCAGGTACCGGCCACAGTTCATCTTTTAAAAAGGAATTTACAGTCACCATGTTAGATAAGAAACCAAAAGATAAAAGGTGAAAGTATAGGACAGCAGTGTCCAACCTACGGCCTGAGTGCCGTAGTGAGCTATTTATTGTTATGGAAAGCGCTAAAAGGTTCCTCAATACTGGTCTGGGGAATTACTGGATGTCAGGGAAAGACTGAGAAAATGACACTGTACTTGAGACCTGAGGAAAAAAAATAGGATTTCAGAAATTTGAACTGATTTGAAGTACTTAGGGTATTTATAAGTAAGCGTTATCCCTCCATACTCCTAAAGAAATCCACTTCCTTTCCCTTACTGACAGGAGACATTAATATGCACATACACTATTAATACATTGTATTTCCCCTAGATTCTTGTACATATATAATAGAATTAATGTTAACACATTTTCACTTAATTTTAGAGATGGATACAAACTCTAAACGTTTACACTGAAGTAACCTATAAGGTATGGATCAAGTCATTTCTGCTAAATTCTTCAGCCTATGATTAACGAAGATCAGAATTGAATTAGTTTTCTAAAAAAAAAGTCAGAGACAAGAATATTTCATTATGTAGTAGATTGCCAAGGACATATGAGCGTTTGCATTCTAAATTGAAATGCCATTGATAACTAGTAGAAATACAGGCTCCAATATGTTCTTTAGATACTCCATACTGTTTTCTATACTACATTTTCTGGATCGACACCTTTTTATCGCTTATCTTCTGTGCGGTGATTAATGTGCCAAATCAAGCTCTTCTTCACTGTTGCCATTTCCTACTCTCTTCTAAGGCATAATAACAAATTAGTGCTTAATTTTAATTTTCCTGCTCTACTCTGCTGGGCTAGTAATAAAATTTCAGCTTAAAAAAAAACAAGTAAAATGACATGTCAGAGATGACAAGATAAGATTTCTCTGGGGTATGTAGTAGTGCAAAATTTTAAACAGTGGTAAAACAAAACAAAACAAACCCAGTAAGCCGATCTTTCAGCTTTCAGATACTGGGAGGTGACAGTAACTGAAAATCGCTAATGCTTACTAACATTTATCAGTCTCTGCCACAATAAATGAAGAATTACAAACTTGGTTCCCGTTTGGTGGCCTCTTTTGCTGCTCAGTTTTGCAAACAATTCAAAAGTCAAGTCACAACGTTAAAATTTTTATTTACACCAGATATTCTTAGATAAAACAGGTATTTGAAAAGTACTCTATATATAAGCCGGGCGTGGGGGCGCATACTTGTAATCCCAGCACTCGGGAGGCTGAGGCAGGATGATCAATGCAAGTTGGAGACCAGCCTGGGCTACAAAATGAGCTCAAGCCCAGCCTGCATAATGAGACCCAGTCTCAAAAAGACAAAAAACAAGAAACAACAACAACAACAACAAAAAAACAAGTACTATGTAATTATTCTACGTTCAACACCTGCTCCTCAGATGTTAGTGAAATCACCTGCGACCGATAATGTTCACAAATGTAGGATTTCTCTGAAATTAGTCTTCCATCTAATGACTGTCATCTTAACCACTAATCCGCAAAAACAAAACAAAAAACAGAACTCCGGACTTCATTTACACTGAGAGCTGCTGTTTGTGGCATTTGCGGTTTCAGTCCCGTCAGCCAGCCGAAGCGCTCTCCTCGCCTGAATACCTTCTTTGCCTTACCTGGTCCGACACAAACTGTGCGCCCCGCCCACGCCAGGACAGCAGGCCGCCGTCGCTCTGGCTGGGGCGCGAGCGGCCCGACGGCAGGAGTGCAGAAACCCGGCCCGCCCTCCGGGCACCGCGCGCTCTCCCGCACCCCGTCAGGTCCGCGGCGTCTGGGTACCAGGCGATCGGGGCACCGGCAGGCCCATTCTTCCGTGATACGCTGACAGGACTGAGTTTTTTCCCCCCTGGGGCTGATTCCAACTCTGCGGGGTCGGCGCGGCCTGGGCCTACTCGCTGTACCAAGGAAGGTCAAGCTCACCTTGCACAAGTCCAGATAGCGACTAGTAAGTACCACAAGAGGCAAGCCCAGCAAAATCCTCCCCGGGTCAGAGGAGGACAGCCAGGCCGAACGTAACCTGAGGCGGGGACGCTCCTTTTCCGGCGAGCCGCAGACTTCCGGACCTGCGCAGACACCTCCGCGCCGCCCGGGGATCCCAGCGTGCCCCTCCCCCCACGACCGGCCGTTTCCCGACATGCTCCTCGGAGGAAGAGACGGAGTCGACAATAACAAACCCAGCCGCGGTCGTGTCCGTGGCCCTGCCGAGCCCTCTGTGCTGTCTCGGGGTCCCCCAGTTGCCCGGGCCCCTCGGCTCTGACCGGCCGCGGCCCCCTGACTCCCGGCCCCTTATCAAGAGCCGAGGGGCCTGACAGGGTCCTCCGCCCCGACCCCTCCCTTCCACCTGGTGTTCGGGGCCGCAGCTCCCGGCGCCGGCAGTTGTGTCGGTTGCGGTGCCGAATGGGCGGTTGGTAGCCGCCGCCGAGGACTAGGCGGCGGCAGAAGATGGTGCCGGGGGCCGCCGGCTGTGCTGCTGCCGCCGGCGGAGGAGGAGGCGCTGCCGGGTAAGCGTTGCCGCCGCCCGCGTCCCCTTCCCCCATCTGGGCGCCGCGGCCGCCCCGGAGCGGTGGACCCTTGCGCGGGTCCCGGCCCGGGCGCGGTGTCCGCCCGCCGGCCTCGCGCATCCGGCCCCGGCAGGTGTTGCTCCGCGGCGTGTCAGCCGCTGCGGAGACAAAAGCAGCTCGCCCTGATGCCCCACCGGACCGCTCGAGGTGTGGGTTTGCCTGCCGCTTCCGGTCCCTCTTGGAGCAGGTTTGCTCCTGGCGGGAGCGACCCCGGGCGAGCAGCGCCGGGACCCGCCGGTGCGCGTCGTTACTCGCGGTCGCGGCTGCCTGGGCGCTGCCCTGATGGTGTGCCGGGTTCCAGAAATCCGGACAGTGGGGTTGGGCTGAGGCCGAACCCAGCGCAGAGTGGGAGGAATCTAGCGATGTTGTCTTTGTCCCGACCCCGGAGTGTGAGGATCGGTGTAAAGTTACTCCTAGGGATGACTCAGCCTCCGCCCGCCCCACTGATAGATTTGGGATAGGGTGTGCATGCGGATTTCACAACTTCCTTGGTGGGAACAAAAATACATTAACCAGCAGGCGAAATGATAGCTTCCAAGTGGAGTAGCTCTATAGTTCGTAACACCGCCTTGAGAATGGGCTATGACTTCTCTATGGTTTCGTAATCTAGGCTTTTCAAAAAATCATGACTCCTTAAAGTGTGATCATACCATTAAGTGGTATAGGCCTGGGTGTCTAGAAATACTTATGTGTTGCTCACCATTGATAGAGTCACTGTGAGACATTCAGCTACGTGGGAATGCTTTCAAGTCGGCGAACAAAATACTATAAGAGTGTGTGTATGGTTTAAGTGTTTTTGTGTTGATAGAGATTTCATCATTTAAAGGTTTAGAAAGCTAGCTGTTAGAAGACTCTTGAATGTGTGTTTGATCAAGAATGTACTTTCATAAGTGACACAAAGAGGGACCTTCCTTTGGTCGCATATTTCTGTGAGGTGTAGAGTCTTCTAAAGGGAGTGGGTGATTTTGGTTTTTAGCTTGATGTATAAGTGGACCATTGTTGTGGGTGTGAGAATTTTTTTTCTTTTTGTATTTAGTGTTATAACAGAATGTATGAACATATTTTCTCTGTGACATTCTGGGGTTTCTTTTTTGAATTCTTACAATTTTATTCAAAATGTAGAATCATGTCATGAATGCTTCAAGCACACAGTGTTAACGATGATAAATTTCTGTTGAAGGAAATTGGATATGGACTTAGGCCACTTTAAGAGTAATTTTATTATCTCTTTGGAATGTTTTATGTTAATCAAATTGTGATATTTATGAGCCTGATCCTGTTTCTGTTTCTGGATGTCAGCGAAAACAGTGAAGCAGCACTCTTGGCCCCACGGAAAAGTTTGTCTGGCCTTTGCCAGTATACTCCAGGACCCAGTGCACAGCAAGTCCGATGAAATCCCAGCACTCTGGGAGACTGAGGCAGGCAGAATTTGAGTCGGAGCAGGACTCTGCCTCAAAACAAAACAAGGCTTGGGTTGTGTCCCTGCAAAACCTGGGTTCAGTACACAGAGAGTTCAAGTACCTTCCACCCCTCAAAAGAATGCATAGCAGATTAATTTAGCAAATTAAATTCATGAACAGCAAAAGAGTAGAGGACACAAGACCTTGGTTTTGTTTGGTTTCAGGTGCTGGTGATAGAATCCAGGGTCTTATACATGTTAGGCAAACACTGTACCACTGAGCTACATCCTAAACTGCATGACCTCTTGTCTTTGAAAACCAATTTATAAGTTTGAAAGTTTTTGTTTGACATTTCATTTTGATATTATCTTTAAATTTAATTCATATTTAGCAATTATTTCAGGATTGGTATGGTTTACTTAGCAGATGCATATTCCTTATGATTTTTTTTTTAAAGTAAAGCCAGTACAATAAAATCTTCTCACTCAAGTAATGATACTCTCTAACCCTGTTTACTCTTCTTTTGTATTCAGTAGTGGCAGAAGTAACTTCAGTGAGAATCTAGCAATCCCTTTCCACATTTATGGTCTTTTTATTATTAAGTTAACACAGATCGTTGAACTGATTGATGAATACATTTTTAAGAAGTTCTTGCTTTTAAAAAGAAGAAAAAGTCTTATGTAAGACCTATATTATAGAAAATTCATATGAGGGAATTTGAGCTTTTATAGGGCATAGAGAATATTTTAGAAAGAAAAAAATAAATATAGGATGACATGAGTTTGAGACCCTATCTCAAAATAAAAAAGGTCGGAGATGTAGCTCAGTGTAGTGTTTGTTGAGCATGTGTGAGGCCCTGGATTTAATTGCAAGTTCTGCAAAAATAAAGCAATGAAAAAAAATTCAGATGACCTGGGTCAGTGGTAGTGGACCTGTGGCATGTTTGCAGCAGGGGGCTGTTTGTTTTATTGAGAGCTCTGAAAGGCTCACTACTGACCTAGGGCATTTCAAAGTTTTGACAGTTATTTACTGTGTACTTGCTAGTACTGTTTGAAGAGGTAGAGATTCTAGGAAAAGTTGAGCATAAAACTTCATAATGCTAAGAAGAAAAACACCACATAGGAAAGAGAGGATGTGAAGTGCCTAGGGGCTGGGGAGAAGTTGAAACTGTACAGACCACCATGGAAAGCCTCACTGGAAGACTGAATGAAGATCCAGGAGAACTAGGAGAGCTAGGAGAGCTAGGTACTTGATGGTCTGACAAAACACATTTTTTTGTCAAGAGGAACTAATGCAAAGGTTCTAAGGAAAAAGGTTATTGAAAATTCACTGGTATGTGGGGGAGAGTAATGGGAGATGCTCTATAGATATTCAATATTTGTAGGTCATGGTAAGGAAACTGTAAAATACCCTTATCTGAAATGCATAAAGGCACAGAGATGAGTTCTAGTAAAAGCAGTATGGCTGGGAAGCACTTGAAGCCATTCATTCATTTACTCCTGAAATTTTACTTAAACCTCTACTTGAGGTGACCGTCAACTCTTGTCCTTAGCAGTATACCCGTGTACTAGAGGAACTAAAGTTGTCTCTGTGTGTGTGTGTGTGTGTGTGTTGGTGTTCTAGGAAATGATGAACCATTGGAGATTTATAAGAAGGTAAAATGAAAGTGTAGATCGATGTGGTAGAACTCATAGATGGCTAAGAGAGTCAGTGTGTGGAGTGCTATGTTGGAAGAGTTTGTATTATTCTTTTAGATAAGAGTACAAAGCTTATTTATCCCATTTTTCACTTTCATTATTATGGGCGTAGGAAACCTGATTTGCCTGTAAGTTGAACCAATGCTGTGCGGTCCTAGAAGCCTGAACTTTCTTTCCACCCCTGTATAAAGTTAAGGTTCTGATAAATCAGTTTTTGCAAGTGTGTACAGTACATGAGTGCCCACAAGCATTCATTCTTTCATTGGTTTGTTTCTGCTTTCACAGCTGTTTGAGTGCCCTGGGGATTGGAGAATAGTACTTTTTCCATCCATGTTTTTGCTCTTTTGAATTCTCATACTTTATGGACATGTTATTAAGCTAAGAGATACAAATAACTATTACTCATTTTCATTTTTGTTACTGAATTTTTTTTGCAGTACTGAGAATTAACCCACGGTGGTAGTACTGAGTTATAATCCCAGCCTCCTCATTTTTTTATATTGAGGTGGGGTTTCATTAGCTGCTAGTTAACCTGTCTGGGCTCAAATTTAACTTTTGATCCTTCTACCTCTAACTCCAGAGTGCTAGGATTACAGGCTTGTGTCACCATGCCTTGCTAATTACTGACTTTTTCTTTAGTATTCTGCATAATAATTGGTCAGTAACTGTTGAGGATATCTGTTGAAATTAATCATTTCAGTACCATACTGATGATATTTTCATGGCCTTTGATGTACCTGTCAGATTGGTGTATGATTTTCTGATAACTGTGTGTTTGCACATACATATCTTCATAGAATGGAGCTAATTTAATATTTGTATAGTTTTGATGTTATTTTTAGTATGTACTATAAAGTAAAATCACAGATCTAAAATTTTTTCATTGGAGTCATGCTAGGTTGCTTGTTCTGTCTCTGCCTCTGTCTGCCTGCCTGCCTGCCTGTCTCTTTCCCTATCTTTTATTGGGGATTGTACCCAGGGTCTTCATCTTCACACGAGCTATATCCCAGTCCTTTAGTCATTTTTTTATTTTGGACTGGGGGAGTCTCACTAAATTGTCCAGGTGGGGGTCAGATTTGTGTTCTTGCCTTGGCCTAGTATAGGCGTGTGCCCCATTACCAGGTTCCCTCTACATAGTCTTTATAAATGACAGGACTCATACTGGTAATATGTTTGTATATGCTGATGTGGAAAGATTTTCATGTTACATAGTTCTAGCAAGATACCTGTGTGACATCTGTTTTATAAAACCAAATTGTATTTGTGTGTTTACAACACCTCCTGTATACTTTGGGAATAAACAGGCAATATATATTCCAGACATTTAAAGTGTTTCTGTTTTGTTTTACCTTCTTGTCTATCTTTAGACACTAATTTTCCAAATACTGTCTCCATCCTTTTATTGCTGTCCGTAGGTGAAACTGCTTGTCTAGTTACAGAAAAAGCTTACATTTAGGAGGTCCTGGGCCTTTATGAAAAAGCTTTCTGTTTTAGAGAATGTGAGGGAGATGCCTGATCTACTCTTCTTTCCTTCCTTTTCTTTTGCTTTTGGCAGAAAATGGGTATTGAGAAATGGGAATACATCTGATTTGGAGAGGCTTGCACCCCGTTTTCAGTCCCTGGGCAGGCTTGTGTTAGACATTTTTATTGGTGCCTGAGCCAGTGAATACTCAGTGTGGTAAAATTGCTAAGTATTGCAGTTTATAGAATTAGAAAGCAGGAAAAATTATCTCAGATTGGCTTTTCTTTGTGAAGCATTTAGTTGACTTGTATGGCAACATCCAAATATCATGAATTCTATTCAACATGAAAAACAACTTGAAGGCATGTGTGTTCTTAATACAGTATCTAGCTTATTAAGTGCACCCAAAATATTGTGTGAATAATGAATGCGTTTAGTTTTAGAAATCAGTATTATCATCCAGGGTCTCTCCCTTTCATCTCTCTATATCAGGAAACTAACATAAATTGTTAATGTATTAGAGTGATTGATTGTGTTGCAATGAGTAATCTAGTTATAGTGGTAATCTTTCAACAGGATGTTTTTTGAGACAGGGTCTCACTCTGTAGTTATTTAGACAGCAACTCATTATGTAGTCCAGGCTGGCCGCCTGACCTCAAACTCAGACCAGTCTTGCCTCAGCTTCCTGAGTGCTGGAATTATCATCTACCACCACACCTGGCTTCAATTCATGTTTATAGCTGTGTCTAAGAGGGATCTGTGAAGACTGATTTGTCCTTTTCTCAGGAGATTTTTCCCCATCCATAAGAGATAATTCATACTGCATTCTATAGCTAGTTAAGGAGTTATAGCTTCCTTATGTAGCTGTAAATTCATAGGAGAAAATAATACTGTGGTTCGGCTGGGAGTAGGGAAGATTTCCCAGCAATAGCAATAGGAAGACCATACTTGAAAATTCAGATAAACAGAGTTGCAGGTGGGGGTGGTTTTGCCTGACTGGAATAAGTATAGTGAAGGAGATTCATTGGTGATACTGCTAGAAAGAGAAGCTGAGGTTCATTACGAAGCCATTGAATTTTAATTAAAAGCCACTGAAGTTTTAATTAAACTGAGACTTGCTACCATGTTTTACTTTTTTAGTATATTTCTGACACTGCCAACTAGTCTAAAGCACGTTGTTGCTGTCCGCAGCTCTGTGGAAAATTACGGTTCTGTTGATGTGTAGAGGTTCCAAGGTTTGGTGTGATAGTTGAAATTCAACTATATAGGTAAAGTTTGTTTCAGAGACTACCATTTGCATATTAATCAAGCCTGTTTCAGAGTGGAAAATTCATATAGCGGGGTTGGCATGGAAATGAAATTATTTGGGTACCCCTGAAGTCATAGGAAAGATAGCTGCAAGGGAGCAAATGCAGCACTTTGGACACTAGCTTGTGCCTCCACAGGCAGTAGTAACGCTCTAGAAGGACACTGTGGTTGAGCAAAGCAACCTGACAGGTGTGTGTGACTGACTGGTGGGCCTGTTCAGAGAAGATCGAAGAAGAGAAAGGCAGAGACTTTGCTGAACCCAAAGCCGTGGAGGCCGCGGGGTGTCGCAGCGCATGCCTGTGACCCCAGCACTTAGGAAGCCAAGGCAGGAGATTGCTGGGAGTTCTAGGGAAACCTGAAGTGAAGCCTTATCGATTCAACACACAAAAATACAGCAGTGGCAGCTAACCTATGCCATACGCGCTGCAGCAGGCTATTGGTATCATTGAAAGCACAAAGGGCTCACTATCGCTGCGCTACAATAACTCTTATGCCACGAGAAAATGAGGGATTAAATTATAAAGGGGAGAAACGGGTAGGATTTGGACAGAAACAGTTTTTTTTTCCCCCCTGTTTTGGTTCTGGGAATTGAACTCAACCTTGTGCCTAACAGGCAGGTACTGCCTTGCTGAGCTATATCCCCCCCCCCATTTTTTTTTAACAGTGGAAAAATTTATCCGAGAAAAGGAGTGGGGAATAGGAATGGGGGCTTCTGAGACACTGGAGGGGTCTCAGATGAGTTGCCCCAGAAACAGTAAATTTTGGGTAGCAGGAGAATGGTAGTTGTGACTGTCCACAGTGAAACTAGGGAAAAGTGTTAAAGAAGCACACTGGGTTGCAATGTTGACATGCTGCCTGGGGTATGGCTCAGTGGTAGATCTTTTACATAACTTGTGTGAAGCTCTGAATTCAGTTCCTAGCACCAAGGGTCTGGGAGCAAGAATGTGGACCCATTGTTTTGAGGTAACTGGGGGATTTGAGTTCAAAATATTTAATATTGCTCATGTTGATGCTGAGATCAGAATAGATCCAAATTGGTTTTGTAACATTATTTGATGGTTGTATTGTACTTTGTGGTTTATACAGCTCTTCTGCGTGTAACTTGTTCTTTAGACCCTCCAGTTGACCCTGTGACTTGGGTGGTTTCTTTCCTTTTTGTAATGAAATAAATGAAAAAAACTTGTTAGATGAAGCCAGTCTAGTCATGTAGTAAGTACAGACTGGACTTGAGTACAGGACTTCTGACTCCATGTCTCGGTTCTTTTCAGTCTGTTCTCCCTCTTGTGTCTAAAACAACCATTTTGAGGAATGACCATGTGGAGAAGCACTGTACTGCATGGAGAGGGTTAAGGCGAGACTCCCCTGGAGCCTCACTGGAGGGTGAAAGGAGGAAAGCAGATGCAAACTCTTGTTTTGCTCTTTTGGTTGGAATTAGCTGTCCTAGGACAGACAATTCAAGTTTTTCTTTAGTACAGAGAGCACTATCTTTGTTTTTGGGTTTTTCTTTCTTTCTTTTTGGTACCAGGGACTGAACTCTCAGGACCTTGCGCTTGCCAGGCAGGTACTTGTGCAAGTGAGCTAAATCCCCGGCCTCTTTTTCTATTGTTGGCAGGTACTTGTGCAAGTGAGCTAAATCCCCGGCCTCTTTTTCTATTGTTTTGAGACAAGATCTCAATACGTAGCCCAGGCTGGCCTCCCAACTTGCAACGATCCTCCTGCCTTAGCCCCCCGAGTGCTTAGGTTACAGACATGTGCTACCACATCCAACTCTTTTTTTTTTTTTATAAAATTTTATAAAATAGAAATGTGTTTTCTTCTCTTGATTATTATAACTGGGATTTTTCCTTTTTTTTAAGAAAATTAAGAGAAAGCTGGACGTGGTGGTCTGTACCTACAATCCAGCTGGTAGGAGCCTCAGGCAGGAGTCTTAAGTGTAACGTGGATTACATGGCCGAGACCTAACTCAAAAAACAACCAAAAAAAAGGAAAGCAGAGATGGCGTAAGTGGCACCTAGAAAGAGCCAGTGTTGAAAAGACTGGAGGTGAACTGTCCAGACTTCTTTCCTCTTTGGTATTGAGGACTGAGCCCAAGGCTTGGCATGAGCCACATACACAGTCCCTCCTTTTTATTTTTTATTTTGCGATAGTCTTGCTAAGTTGCTCAGATAGGACTCCTACTTGGAGCCTTCTGTTTCAGCCCACCCTAGTACTGGAATTACCCAGCCAGTTTCAGATGTTTCAGTGCTTGTGTATGCACACATCTCTGTATTTGGCATAATATCCACAGTGATATATAGACACACACACTAATCCCTTTTTGGTAGTCAGTTTTCTAATTTTTCGTGTACTTCATTTATTATTATTATTGTTGTTATTATTTTTTGCTTTTGGTCTTTTTGAGACAGGGTCTCACTATGCAGTTCAGGCTGGCGTGGAGCTCACTTTGTAACCCAAGCTGGTCTCTAACTAGCAAGGATCTTCTTGGCTAAGCCTCCTGAGTGCTGGGATTACAGGTGTGCACCACTCCTGGTTGAATTTTTCGTTTTTAAAGGTAATGGTGTAAAAAAATCAGTGGCTATAAGGATCTTTGTTACACTTACTGTTTACTTAGTTTGTACATTTTTGGGATACAGTACACTTGAAGTTCAATTAGAAAGTTGTACTGGTTTATGTTTTTGTTCCAAGTGTATTGGTGGGTGTTAGTGTCAACATATAGTAGTCATTTTTTTTTTTTTAATCTTTTTGAGACAGGGTCTTGCTATGCAGTTCAGGCAGGCCTTGAGCTCACTTTGTAGCCCAGACTGGTCTTGAACTTGCAAGGATCCTCCTGCCTCAGCCTCCTAAGTGCTGGGATTATATGCATGAGCCACCACACCTGGCTATAGTGGTCATTTTAATTGTTAGTAATCTGAAGGGTTAAAATGTTACCCTGTGGACATTTTAGTTCTTATTTCTTAGTGAATGTGTATGTCCAGATAGATTTTTTTTGGGGGGGTCATGCTATGAATAACTATTTATCACAAGACTATTGTTTGAAAATTTCATCTTTTCCCCTCATTTTAAGTTCTGTCATTATTGTATGTCTTGTGTATGTATATAAGGATATGTTTGGATCTCTACAGTTCCACATATTATCTTTTCATTAATATAGTCTCAGTTAACTGCTATGGGTTTAAGAGTATGATTGACGTGTTTTGATAGTTCTGTATCATAGTGCAGTGTGTAAGTAGTCACTTAATTTTGTCTTAGTAGACATATACTAGTATCATATTTAGGCAGAAGGTCAAATAATATGGGCTTAGTTTTAAAAAAATTAGGGACAATTTTTTAATCAGTTTTTTGTTTGTTTGGTACCAGAGATCAAACTTGCTTATGCTGCTGAGCTAAATCCCCAGCCCTTAATCAGATCTTATTGATGTATTTGAGATATACATAAAGATCACATTCATCATAGAGAATTTGTTACCCTTACATGATATAACTTGGCTTTTTCCCCCGTTCCCCTTCCTACCCTCCCTGCAGTCCCTCCCCTCCTGATTTACAGAAGTTTTGTTTCCCATGTTTTTCTTCTTTTCTTTTCCTTTTCTTTTTTGTACCGGGGATCGAACTCATGACTTCATGCTTGCCAGGCAGGCGCTTGTACCGCTGAGCTAAATCTCTGGCTGTTTTCCTTTTCTGTCTCACTTTTTAAGATTTTCCCTTTAGGAAAGATTTTTCTATAAAATGATCATGTCAGATTTTAGGAAATGTTGGTGAAAATAACAGATACCCGTGGCCCTCTGTGGCCCTGTATCGTATATCCACAGACAACCTCAGATTGAAGATATTCGGGAGAAATAGTTGTACTGAACGTTTACAGACTTCTCTATCCCCTAAGTAATTCAATAAAAGTTACTTGCACAGTCTTTACAGTATGGTCAGTTCTTATTTATTTTCATTGAGACAGAGGTTCACTATGCTGTTCAGGATGTTCCTGAACTCACAACCATCCTGATTGTCCTGCCTCAGCCTCTGGAGTGCAGGAATTACAGATGTGTGCTTCCACGGCCGGCTAAATTCAGTATTATGAATAATCTATAGATTGTTCAAAATTTATAGGAAGCTGTGTGTAGGTTATATACAAATTGCCAGGCATGCTGGTGCATGGCTGTAATCCCAGCACTCCAGAGACTGAGGCAAGAAGATTGTTTTGCACTCGAGATCAGCCTGGGCTACATAATGAGTTCAAGACCAACCTTGACTGTACTGCAAGACCCTGTCTCAAGGAATAAAAAATTAGTTAAACAAATAATATACATTTTGTGCAAGGAACTTGAGTATCCTCAGATTTGGATATCCTTGAGGGATCGGTCTTCCATGAATGTGAAAGGATGACTGTACTTAAATACTACACTGTGCATACCACTTATAAACTTAATTTTTAATTCCCTTAGTTGCAGTTGCTTTTTATGCTGACAATTACATGTGATAAATTTAGTTCTAGATTCTACAGACCTTTATGGAATATGGTAGATTTGATATTAAGGGAAAATGTGCATATGAGAAGTTCTCTTTAATAGTGGTTTTCTTTTAAAAAAAATAAGTCAGTGTTTTACTGAGCTTATTCTTAGTAATCAATGTAATCAGATGTAATCAATGAGGGTAAATTGTACATTCTCAGTTGAAACTTGATTTTACATATTCTGATTTTTCCCAATGACATCTTTGTGTGGATTTTTGTCCATTTCTTTGCAATATCGCTTTTGCATGCCCACTTTCATGTCTACCATATCATAATATTCACTTTATGTGATAAGTTTTTTAATTTTACAAAGGATAAAACAATCAAAACAAACCAGTGTAAAAGATAACAGGACTTCAAAATATTACAAAATCAACAATAGTTACCATAATGTCTTTTGATGTCTTCAAAATAGCTGTGGATAACTTGGGACATAATAAAAATTGAACAGAACAGAATAGAAACAATAAAAACAAAACAACAAATGCAATAAAGGACTTCAAAACACGACTATAGTAAATCCAGAATTGACACCATAATATATCTTGCTATCTTTGAAATAGCTGCTCCTGCCATTGGATTTGACATAATCAAACAAAACAAAAGAGAGTAAAACCCAACCCAGCAGAACAATAGAAACGAAACGGGGCTTCCAAAACGAGACCATAGAAAATCAACAATGGCTGCAACCCTCAGAGGGAGAGCCCCCCTAGATAGCACACTGCATACCATTATCCTCTGAGCCTGTGATCAGACCACTGGCCATAGACCTGCAATGGTAAAGAAACATGATAAGGTTTTGAAAGGCAAACAGCATGTGCTTGATTTATGTTTGGTCATTGGCAGACAAGATTTTTTAAAAATATTGCTCAATGTACATTAGAACTGGGTTTAATGTGTAATTTGACTGTGGCATTTTGGGATATTGGAGGAATCATCTCATGTGCCCTTTTGTTTTTTGGATGAGAAGACTGAGAAATTTGCTTTCAGGGTCATAGAAAAAAATTTAAGCCAACCCTAAAACCCAAATCTCTGTTTCTGCTCAAACATTGTTCATTTCAAGATAACCAAAATATGTGCTTGATTCCTTATTTGTTGCTTGCTGTCTTTAACAGCTTTCTACAAAGAAGAGAATTCAACTTTGTCGAATCATCTTATTTTAATAGTAGTCTGGTGTGTTCTGTTAATCCACTTTCTGATTCCCATAGTTTTGATTTTTGTTTTAGTCTTCATCTATAGATTAGGCCTCAAACATTTATTTTCTGTTCACTATCTCTCCATAGTGTGTTAGGTGCTGTGGTGGTTAAAGAAAGGCAGGTGAAAAGCACAATCAAATGTTCTCTAATCATTTACAGTACAGGTTAGCAATATAAGATACGTGGCAAGTGGCCAAAAAGTGTAATGGAGACATTTATTTACTTTCTGTATACAAACTTCGTTATTAGAATTTGAAGTATAGGCTGTAAGTGCTTAATGAACAGATCGTTAATTGCTAGTAGATTCAGGAGGACTGTGACAGTATTTGTAGAAATGTAAATGACATGAATAAAGGTATCAAACCCCAAAGCTTATTCATCTTGTCTCAGATCAGTTGAGTGGTGTGGCATGACTCATAGAAGAGCAGTGATAGCCTGTCCCTCTAAGGAGTGTCTCCTGAGAGATGTTACCAAGTGCTTTTAGTTTGGGGAGTTGGAGGAGAAATAACTTTGCATTAAGGCCTAGGGTGGTTTTGTTGATGTTTTCTTCCAAGATGAATTTGAGATGGAGACTGCAGGTAGAGGATCAGATAAGTAATTATCAAGAGCCCAGGTGTGCCATAGTAAGCACTGAGCAGAAAAGTTTCAGGGGAATGAAGTGGAAGAGGACAGAGATTTTCTGACTGTTAGATTCCAGATAACGGAGGCCTTACTGACTTATGGTATTCAACCACTTATGCATACATAAGCTTACTTGTATGTGTCTAATACATATCTACAGCTTCCTGTGGGTAAACAAACACATACACAGACATAGACCAAATTTCCATTGTGCACCAGCACCTAACCAGCAGAAAGGATAAAGTTAAAGATTTTTGTATTCTTAAACTATACTCTCGGCCTTATTGTTCAACAAAAACTACTTTAGACCTTGGAAAAAAAATTTTTTTCTTGAGTTTCCCAGAACTTGTCATCGCAGTGACAAGATTTGACCAAGATGACCCTCAAAATGTCTACCTAGATTCTAAACTGGGTGTGGTGGTGCGTGGGTGGGGCTAAGGCAGGAGGATCCCCATAAATCCGAGGCCAGCCTGGGCTGCATAGTGAGTGAATTCAAGGTCAGCCTGAACTACATAATGATATTCTGTTGCCCCCCCAAAAAAACTATAAGGTTCTTAATCCAGCTATTGATAGAAGCACACACAACTTGCTAGAAATGCAGGAGAGTCTTAATTATATGTTAATTAAATGTGTAGAAGGGTTAAGTAGAGCTAGATCTGTAATATAGCAGTCAAGGGAAAGGAGTTCCATTACTTTCTTGCATGAATACTGTGTCCTAGGCAAAAGAAGGTGGGGGGCCACTGCCTGACTTTTCTCACACAGACACTGCTTTTCCCATAATCTAAATCTCTTTGTAAACCTCCTTGATCTCAAACCCTTTCTTTACCCCACTAGTGTCTACTTTAACAAACTGGATGAGTTCAGTGATAAGAGTGCTTGCTCTGGCACATTCAGTCCTCCACACCACACGGGTGTGGAGGTACACACCTGTAATCCAAACACTCAGGGAGGCTGAGGCAGCAGGTCAGCAAGTTTGAACCCAGCTTGGGCAATTTAGCAAGACTTTATCTCATTGAAAAATCAATATTATAATAATAATAATAATAAAAAGGACTGGGAATGTAGTTCAGTTCCAAGGCTCTGGGTTCAACCTTCAGTATGAGAAGGGGAAAAAAACTCCCTAGCACCAAACAGTATATTTCTATCTCAGTGGTTGTTTTTCTCCTAGATACTAATTTTTAAGTGATCTTGTAATAACAAGATATGTGTGTTTGGTACAGGAAAGATTTTATTTTCTGTTTGTTTGTATTTCACTGACTAGACCTCAAGGCAATGTGGATACTTTTGAGGGGGATACAGGAATCAAACTCAGGACCTTGGGTTTTCTAGGCAGGCACTTATGCCACTGAGCTGTATCCTCAGCCCCTAAGTGTTCACTGTTGTTAAGCAAGATAAAAGCTTATTAGATGTAACTGAATAATATATCTGTGCACGTCGTTTTAGGTTTTTATTGAAAGAAGTGTCACGAGTCAGGCTTCCCTGTATGTGTATTTTCTGTTAATGATTTGGCTGCAAGTATGTTGAAATTGATCTGCTATGCGTAGTCATTTAAGGGCATAATGATTCTTTTTTTAGAGGAAAAAGAATTTTCGGAGTCTTAGAAAGCGAAAGATAGCTTTTAGTTTTCATACTAACCAGGTCTGTGACCTGTAGATTCACCCTGTTTGATCAGCATGATCTTTCTCATGATCCAGTAAGTGTGGGTGACAATTATTTTTGCTGCATGAGTCATGGGAGGAGGCACAATTTAGTGTGTGTGTTACTCTTGTATAGGTATCTAGGCGTTGGAATAATGAATCCTGCTTTAGTGAAATGGCTCTTTGGCCTTGTACAAAAAACAAACAAAAGTCAGTTTATTGATCTCAGTTTGTATGTATTTCATTTTTATCCTGTGGTATGGTTGGGGAACCTCTGGCGATGTTCTGAAATTTTGTTTCTATAGTTTTATAATTGGTTTTCTTGTGGAAATTAAAAACAAAATGAGCAATAGAAGAATGAGCCATATGTACCCACTGTTTTGTTTCTGTAGTTATCTTTTCCTTCTTTTTTTATTGGGGGGGTGCGTTCTGGGGATTGAACTCAGGACTGCCTGCTTGCAAGGCAGGAGCTTATGCTGCTGAGCTAAATCCCCAGCCCCATCCTCACTGTTCTTTAAAACTTTTTTTTGGTACCTGGGCTGGAACTCACGACCTTGCACTTGCCAGGCAGGCGCTTATACCGCTGAGCTAAATCCCCAGCCCACCCCATTATTCTTAACTGTTTCTTTCTGTCTCCTGTGTATGTGTGTGAGAGATAGGGCTGCCTATATAGTTGAAGCTGGCCTTGAACTCATGACAATCCTCTTGCCTCAACCTCATGAGTGCTGATATTACAGGTGTGAGCCACCACCCCTCGCTCTTGGCACTTTCAGAAGCAGTTCTGAAAGTCTTTAGTTGCATTGTTGTGCTTGTCTAAATGTTTTCGTTTTGACTTTGTGAAGGAGACAGAGGTCATAGGCGCCAGGATAAGGTGATGAGGACACATAATGTTACTGTATATAATGTTACTGTATGCTCGTAGTAGATTGCACTTAGCAGCGATCACCATAGTTTTGTTGTTTTGTTTTGACCATGGTTTTGATTATTGTATTTTTCTCAGTACTGGGAATTGAGTGAGCCTTTTCACGGTGCTGTCTCCCTGGCCCTTTTTTATTTTTTGAGTCAGAATTCTCTTGAGTTGCCCAGGTTGGGCTTGATCTTATGATCCTCATTCCTCGGACTCACAGAATGATGTAACAGATATGCACTACCATGCTTGACTCAAAACTTTTCTTAAAAGCGAATATTGCTTAGCACTTGTTATAACCTTCTTGTAGCCAGGATTTACAAGGGGAAAGATTTAATACAGAACATATAATTTATAGGATTATTTCATGATAGTCATCCAAAGAGTCGAGTGCAAGAGAGTGTAGGAGATCTGTTCACACACTAGAGACCCAAAGAATACAGCTGAGGGCCTGGGTCCCACAGCAGTGTTTTGCACAAGTCCAGCTGAAGACCTAGAGCCCATGGCCAGTCTGTATCAAGGATCTGCACACTGGGGAGGCCCAAAGGTCAGTGGTGGAATCTAGAAAGTCTGCACCAGTGGGATGCAGGGTCTGTGCCAGTGGGCTGAGGGATCTGTGCAGGAGTCAGGGAGTGATGCCCAAGGTAAGGATGAGAGCTCCCCTAAAGAGAACCATAGCCATCCTCAGTGGCAGCAAAGATCCTGGCTCTTCCAAACACGAGAACAGCTGAGTTCGTATCAGGAAAGCCAGCATGAAAAGTTTTTCCAGGGGAATTAACAGCACCCCATCTTCTTCTCCTCCTGTTTTTTTAATGCTGTTGGTAGCAATCCTCAAGTGAACCATCCACACCCAGCACCGTGCTGAGTCAGTTCAGCTGGATGTTACAAGTTGACCATTGGTTAATCCATCACTAACCTTGTTGATCTCAGTTACTGTTTTTTTTTTGGGGGGGGGGGACAGGTACCTGATAACGAAATCAGAATCTCATGCTTGCCAGGCAGGCACTGTGCCACTGAGCTCAGTCTGTAGCCCATCAGTTACTGATTTTGAGGAAAAAAATGAAGCCACAATTTTGGCTGTTCAGATTTAGTCAAGAGGGAGTTGGTAATGGAAAATCACTTTTTTGGTTCTTTCTCTTTTGCCCTCCCACAAGTCATTCATGTGATTGGTCTTCCGTCTGTCATCTGGTCTTACGATGTATGTCTAGATGCCCCTCTCCCCGTGGCTCATGAGCTCAGGTGGGGCTTTTGGGAGGTGATTGGATCATGGGATGTGATCCTTAGTGGATTGTTTCACAAATGAGTTTATAGCTGAATGTGGTGCTGGGAAGTATGAGCCTGGTTGGAGGAGGTAGTGGGTTATGGGGTGGGGCTAGGGGGTGACCTAGAAGGGTCCATCCCTTTCTCTTCTTCCTTGACCTTTGTCTCTGTTCTTACCACCGTGCCATAAACCATCTCTTCTCTGCCATATCATTCTCTCTTGGGGCCAGCTGACTGAAGCCTTTACACACTGAAACAGAATAAACCTTTCCTCCTTAGAATTGTGGATGTAGTGTCTCAGAAAGTAACTAAGTTGTCTGCTAAAAAGCAAAGCAGGAAATTGGCCCTCGGGCCCCAAGAGACATTTTTGCTATTGGTGCTGTCACTGTCATTTAATGTTGTGGTTTCTGATGGCATGGCTTTACCAGAGCCCTTTAGTTTTTTTGTCTTTGTGATATTGGGTAAGATATTCATAACAGAAAACTCCTGTCTGGTCCCACTTTTCTGGGATGGGCCATCTTGGATAATAGGTGGCCTTTATGTCCAGTTGCCATTATTTGGCAGTTTTTACCTGGGGGGGGGGTCTGGCAGCCCGGGAGTTGGCAATGGTACAGTTTGGGTGATTCAAATGTGTCTTTCCTGCAGAGGTTTATGTGTTGGAGACTTGGTCGTCAGTGTGCAGGTGTAAAGGCAGTGAGACTTAGGAGGTGAGGTCTCCTAGGAAGTCATTGGAGGGTGGGGCTGCTTTGGAAAGGATTAAAGTAGTTCTCATTGGGACCCCTGCTTAATTACAAGAGAATAAACATGCCTCCTCCATGTATAATCTTCCTGTCTAATCTGCTGTCCGTACATTTTCTGTTACGTGGCTCCTTCCAGTGTGGCTGCCTCCACTGTCTTCATCAGCACTGAGCCAAGGTGAGGGCCATGCCTTTGAACCTCTAGAATGGAGACAAATAGAAATGTTTTTTGCTTTATAATGTAACTAGTTGCAGGCATTTCACTATAGTGACATAACATGGACTAACATAGAAGCCAACACTGCATAAGTTTCTTCCTACAAGCTCCTAGATCCTGAGTCATCCTTGACTTCCCCAAAGTGCAAGGCCAGGCAGTTTATTGGCTATCCCACTCTTAAAGGGCCCAGATGCTGCTCCTTTTCCAACATAAGAAGTGGAATGACCTTTGTTGCTAGCCCCATTATATATGTCCTGGGCAACCAAAGGGAGCACTAAACTTGGTTGGATAAATGTGCATATTATATTGGGAGGTGGTTTTCAGTTTCACAGTCATCATCCATTTCTTTTTCACTACCATAGGTTGGTTCTCTGTATATTTACCACTACTACTTTTTTTGGCAGTGGGAGGAGAAGGTGGTATGGGATTGTAGCCAGAGCTCCACACATACATGCTAGGCAAGTACTGTACCACAGAGCCATGTGACGAGCCCTTTTACATAACCTTTGCTGTGATATTTTCAGTATATACACTTTCCACATTGCCACGATGACCAAATGCAGAAGGATTTCCAGTCTTGTGCCAAGAACCACTTTCTCACATTTACGGACCCATGGAAATAGTATTCTTCTTGAACCTAGATCCATTGTATTCTGATGAGCGACTTTCCTTTCTTTCCTAGAAAGGACTTGCTGTGTAACCCTGGCTGGCCTTGAAATCACGGATTCTCCTGCCTCAGCCAGCCCTAGTGCTGGCATTATAAGCATGTGCCACCAAGGCCAGCTGATCAGTCTGACTTTTCAGTTGAAAATTGTCATATTTTTATGTATTCTGCTACCTTGCTTCATATATATGTGTGTGTATATATGTGTGTGTGTGTGTGTGTGTGTGTGTGTGTGTGTGTGTGTATATATTTTTTTTTTTTTACTGTGTTTGAACAAAATATATTTTAAAATGGTCACAACAGTAAGAGCCTGCCTGGCAAGTTTGAGGTCATGAGTTCAGTCCCTGGCACCAAGGTAAAAAAAAAGTCACACAAGGGGTAAAGCTGTGGGAAAAAGAAGCCTTGATATGCTAAAGGATCAGAAAACACTGAGTCATAGAAGATGCTTACTAATTGTAATCACATGGAAGGGATCTTGATGTTTTAGTGGTACATTCATGTCTGCCCCGCCCCCCACCCCTTGCTTAATTCTAGCTGTGGGTTTTAACTCTGACTATAGGAAAATCACTTGAAGTACACTTTGTCATTTGAATGACAGGGATAAGACAAACCCTTTCTCATAAAAGCAGTTGTGAAGCAGTCATGTAGCTGCTATACATATTTTGGAATTTTTTGTTTTTACCTAAAAATGCTTTTAATAGCTTTTTAAAGAAGTGGGTATCACTTATGTGTAAAATATAAGATTTCTATGCTGCTCACTGTTGGGCTTTGTGGCAACAAATAGATATATTACTTTGTTTTTTATTTTTAATTTTCTTTTATTTTAAAGAGAATAAAATAAGCAAAACAGAACAGAACAAAGCCAGTCAAAACAAACCAGTGAAATGACACGGGATTTCAAAACAATAAGAAACAGTGGTTACTATAATGCCTCCTGCTGTCGTCAAAATAGCTGCAGACACTTTCAGACATAGTAAAAATCGAACAAAACAACAGAACCAGCACAAAACAGCAGATCAATCACAAATGTTAGATTCAGCTACCTCTGTGACTACATGAGGCTTGGGGGGGCCACCCAGACACAAACCATAACAACAAGATTTTTTTTTTGGTACCAGGGATTGAACTCATGACTGCGTACTTGCAAGGCAGGCACTTAGGCTGCTGAGCTAAATCCCCAGCCCCTGCAACAAGATTCTTAAACTTTTTTTTTTTTTTGAGGGAGATTGTATGTGTACGGTAGATTGAGCCCCCAGGGCTTCCTGCATGTTAGGCAAGAACTCTGCTATCAAGCTATGTCTCAGTCAGTCAGATGGTATTTTTATGGAATAAATGTAGCAAGTTGATTTAAATTCAAGCTATTTGATATGGAAACATTAATGTTATTAATGTCTTATCTGTTACAATAAATTAATTATATAAAACGGTTTAATGATAGTATAATGAATCACCCTATTGTTAGCTATGATGATTAATTTCATGTGCCATACTTGGATATGTGGAATAAAGAGCATTAGTGACCACAAAAGCCACATATATGACATTTATTCACAGGTTATCACCCAGGTAGACCCATTGGAAAATGATGCCCGATTTGCTTTGTGGCTAATTTTCTTTGTACTCTTTGTAGGTAAGTTTTTTTTGGTAACAGTTAATGAGTATGTAGAGTGAAGATTCAGATGGGAGCTTGTAGTTAGACCTTCCAGTTTTACAGCTGTAACAGTGGATGAAAACTTAGGGTATTTGACCAGGAGGGTCAGGAGTAACTTCTCAAAATGCTGTTATTAATGTCTCTTAGGAAGGAGCTGTTAGAAATGAGGTAGATGACAAGTGCCTGGCACTTGTGTCTAAATCTGAGTGCATTAATTGTCTTGGACAGTCATGTTGAATGCTTTCATATTATATACACTTTGTCTTGCTCATTCCTGTAGGATGAGTTTTATCATTTTTTCCTAATGATTGAAGGTCCTAGTGTCACATGTAGTAGATAATCTGTAAACGAATAAGAAACTCAGAAATTGAAGATAGCATATAAAGTAACAAAATTTTACTAGCAAGCATTGGACAGTGTAACACTGGCACGGATATAGTGGCCTTGTAACAGAGCACATTGCCTGAGAAGTATAAATTGGTAAAAGCAATTGTGTAGCATACCGAAATAGCCTTAAAATACTTGAATGTTTTTACCTAGCATTTTTACTTTTAAAATTCTTTATTTTATGGAAGTAATCATAAACAGAAGAAATCAGTATATGCTGTGAGATTGAAACCGGTGAAGTAATAATAATAAATAAATTATGGAGAATTCACAAATGAGTCTATTCTTTGAGCTGTTAGTATTATTAATTATTTTGTAGTAATATGGAAAAATGCCTAACAGAAGGAAAAGTAATGTGATGCAGAACAGACTCAATGCGCGTTTTGTTTCTTTCATGCATGGAAGGGCTTACAGGGACAGCCTAGTGGACCTTGTTCATTTTTAACTACATAGCCCAGCTTTGTTACCTGAAGGCTCTGTCATCTACTTTATTGTCACCTTAATTTATTGGCTTTTTAGTGACTTTCTTCTTTTATTAAAAGACTTGATATTAATCTCCAGCATAGTTGAGATACATTTTATTCCATTTGGTTTTGTAGTATTTTAGTCTTGATTGAGTTGGTAGAGCTGTTGTATTTGTGTTGGACGAAAGCATGGGGGGAGGGGCTTTGCCTATTGGATGTCTGCATTAATCCATAAATGTTATGATAGGGAGGATGTGTCGATGATGCATAAACTGGAGCCTTATCATCGCCACAGAGATGATCATGTTGGAAAATGTAGATGTTGGAAAATTCATACATTTTTGCTAAAGAATAAGCCAAAGAGATCTTGGTTTGTAGATGTCTAGTGTGTGACTTACAGATCTTACCACAAGGGTATAAATTGTGCATGGGGAGGGTATTGGGGTTGAACTTGGGTGCTGTACCACTTGGCTACCTCCCCAGTCTTTTAAGAATTGTTGAGACACATCTAGCTCAGTTGTCCAACCTCAAATGTTAGGCCCTTTTGCCTTAGTCTCTTGGATGTGTGGGATTACAGGTTTGTGCCACCACAACTAGAAGATCCTGAGAAACTTGCAGTTTGTTTTGTTCCTGGAATTTAAGCAGTGTAGTATTTGGAGCTGAAAAGTTGGTGGTGGGTGCAGTTGAAGGATGTGGGTAGAAAGTTGAGGACAGGAAGAGGCCATCTCACCTTTGCTGTCTTGGGAGTTACATAACTGTTAGGAGCAAGAAATTCAGAGTTAGAGTGCCAGCCTTGAATCATCAGTCACCTGTAACGTTAACTTCTTAATTCTTTCCCTTATTATAAAATAATGACAGTACCGTCTACTTTAAAGGATCTTCATGAGGAAAAAGTGAAAACATTTCATTTAAGCAAGCATAAAAACCCACAAAATGGTAGCTGCTTCCATAAAAATCATAATCATCATGAAATTTAAGCAGCAGATAAAGAAGATTTGCTAGCTTTTAGAATAACCTGTGCAGTGTAGGGATGGTGGGTTGAAGAGATGTGGGAAAGTAGAGAAGCTGTTGTAAATTGTAAAAAAACTAGAGAATAAAGTCTGACTTACGCTTAGCAATAGACAGAGAGAGAGAGAGAGAGAGAGAATGAATATCTAAGTGTTAGAATTGACAGGCAGACTTGCCGATGTTTCTCTGCCTGCTAGGAAAGTTAGGATAAAGGGGGTAGATAGCATGTGATAGAGCTTCCAATGACTGTGGATTCATTCATTGACCCAGAGAGAAATGAAAACTGAAAGGCAATTTAGAGAACAAAAGACGAGGTGTTCACGTTTAGGTATAGAATTGAAAAAACTACATGAGGAAATCAACTTGAACTTACTGAATTTCAGAAGTGTTGGATAAATTTAAGAAAAATTTAGCCTGAGGTTTGGAACCAAGCATTCAGTAGTAGTGGTGATAGCTGCAGCCACAGGAGTAGGTGAGTTCTGTACAAGGGTAACAGGGCCTGAAATCCCACCCAAACACTGAAGAATTCTTACCTGCCCATCACCATGTTCTAATGAAGATATTTCCTTCACATTTTTGTAACATGATATCATTGTGCTATATATATGTATTGCTTATCCGTTGCTGAATCGGAAATTGCTGTAATCCTGAAGCTACATAAATGCTGTTGTGGAGATTCTTGGCATGGCTTGGATGCATTTTCTTCAATCAAGGTTTTATTCAGTGTAACTGTGTCTTGGGAGGCTCAACTGGGAAAGGGTCTGTTTATTGGCTCATGTCACTGTGTCAAGATTAGTCCATTGAGGGTCAGACTGAAATTTTTAGCTTTTTGCTAGCACCTCAAGTTTTTTACCAAGTTTAACTCACTTTGGCTGCTTACTGGACAAAGCTGTCAAGGAGTGGTTTAGCTAGCAAGATGGAAGTTATATCTTTTTTTTTAAATATTGTTTATTCCATCCTAGATTTTTTTTTTTTTTTTTTGTCTTTTTGAGACAGGGCCTCACTATACAGTTCAGGCTGGCCTTGAGCTCACTTTGTAGCCTAGGCTGGTCTCTAACTCCCAATGATCCTCCTGGCTCAGCCTCCCAAGTACCTGAGCCACCACGCTCTGCTTCCCAAAGGAAGCAGTTATTTTTTTTAAATCGGTACCGGGGATCGAACTCATGATCACGTTCTTGCAAGGCAGGCGCTTATGCAGCTGAGTTAAATCCCTGAAAGTTAAATCCTGATAAATGATCGTGGTCATAATATCCCATCACTGTTGTATATGTTATTGATTACAGACATTTTAGGCCTGGCCTAAGGGAGTAGGTTTCACTAGAGTAGATGTCAGTAAATAAAGGTAGCACCGATAATTGGTGCTATCTTAGAGATTGTCTGCTACAGGTACCCCTTTATTCCTGTTTACAAAAGAAGAAACTGAAAACATTTAAGTAATTTGCCCTGAATTATATCGTTGCCAGTATTGGGGTCAGGCCCAAATCCAAGCTGTCCTCCACAGTTTGGGTTTGTTGTCATTATTTATTAGGGACTGAGAAATAGCTGTAGAAATAGTATTTTGGGCAGTTCTTTTTCTTTTCTGTTTTCTTTGTCGTTTCTGGGGGGGTCATTTAGTGGAGCGATGTGGTAGTTCAGTCTTATTTGTGGTCTCAGTGAATATGCAGGAAGGAAAAGGCATTTAGTTGAGACTACTCAAAGACAACTATTTTAAGGGAAGAAGAGAAGATGGTGGAATGATAACTATATGTTGTTACTTACTGAATTATTTCTCTGTGCAGTAATTTAGAAATGTTTCTTTTCCAGTTCTCTGACTCTAACCAGTAATGCCCTTCAGTTGCCAATGTCAAACAAAGCAAACGGAAGCCAGTTTTGATCTGCTTTGTAAGAAGTGTGGTTGTGCTTTTCACAGTGCCTGACGGTGAGTCACAGTTACTGCCTTTATAACTTAAGGTTTGGATCTAATGCATTTAAAATAATGATTTTTTGAAACCTAATTTCAAAGATACCTGCCACATTTTGAGGATTTATAGTTGCCTTCTACCACATTTATTAATCAGTGAGATTTCAGACAGTCATTTTAAAAAAATGTTAGATCATGATGACGAACTTTTGAGGAGCTCTTAATGACACAGGGAGCACACTGGCCAGAGTCTACCACCACTGTACTAGATAAGGAAATCAGTTCCTTTTATATCCCCTCTCCCCCAGCTTTAAGGCTGTGTAGTTCAGGCTGGCCTTGAATTCATGATGGTGATCTTCCTGCCCTAGCCTGCTAAGTGCTGGGATTACAGATGTGTGCCCCACACCTCGTATTACCCTTCTATGTTTTAGATGGGGAGGCTTTATGTGACAAATGAGCTTTTAACTTGGACAATGTTCTTATTTCTAGACCTGTATACTTTTTACTGTTGTATAAAGCAACATAACTGTTAAAGCCAGATGACTTATGCTTTTGGGTTTGTATTTTTGGGGGTGTGAGAGTTTCTTTTGGAGCATTTATGGCTCACTGTGAGGCTGGAGGCAGCTGCTAGAAGGAATTGGTACTTATTTCCCCCTAACTTGAAAGAGTAATATAATAATTTTTTTTTATTAAAATAAAGACTAATCTATTTCTAATTCTTAGAAAAAAGAAGTGGATAAAGACTTTGCTAAATTGCCTGTGCTGAGCGGGAATTTGTGATCCTCCTGTCGTAGCCTCCAAACTAGCGTGTACCTCTAAACCTACCTCAAGCACTTTATTCTTAATGTAAAAAACTCTAAATTCTTCACACCAACTGTCCCCCCTAATAATCTGGTCTCTTATTTTTCCAAAAACAATTTAATGTTTTTAAGGGAAAATTGTATTTTTCACTAATCTCATTATTTATTTGTAAGCATGGAGTTTGCCAAATCATCTACTCAGTAATCCTGGGCACCAAAACTCATTTAGGTTGTCATTTATATGACAAGACTGAATGATGATTTGCTCTGGTGAAACTTGGTCACTTTTCATGTGTGCGTGCCCACGTACCCTGCCCAAGACAAGGTCTTGCTCTTTAATTCAGGCTGGCCTGAGATTTTGACCAAGAACTCTCAGGCTTTCAGCCCTCTCACCCCAGGCTCCCAAATGCCACTGGGTTATCAAGCATGCACCGCCATGACCAGCTGACCATAGTTCTTTTCCTTCCATTCTTTTAGGAACCGTATCAGAAGGCGAGGTTTAAGCTCACAGAATCTGGAGAAATCATCATGAAGTTGTATGTATTTCTGGTTAACACTGGAACTACTCTAACATTTGACACTGAACTTACAGTGCAAACGTGAGTTGTATTTCATTCATTGTCTTCAGTTTTGCTCTTTTTATCTTTTATTTATTTTTTGATCCTGGGAATCGAACTCAGAGCCTTGCACTTGCCAGATAGGTGTTGTGCCACCAAGCTACGTCTCTGGCCCTTCAGTTTTGGATTTTTTACATATCTGAAACATTAAAATACTTGATATGAGAAAACAATTGCACTTAAAAAGGACTAACAATATGACAAGTCCTATAACACATCACATATATAATTACCATCATTCTCTGAAGTTCTAAATTCTTTAAATGTGTTTTAATCTATTTGTATGAATATATTATTTACAGTAAACATACTTAGCCACAAACTGTTATCATACTGCTGCTGTCACTGTAAGTACCTAAGGCCAAGGCTGTTCAGAATTACCTGGGACATTTTGTTTCTTGTGAATTGAACGCATTTACTGAGATATATTCCCCAGTCCTTTTAATTATGTTATGTTATGTTATGTTATGTTATGTTATGTTATGCTTTGTTGCTATGCTATGCTATGCTATGCTATGCTATGCTATGCTATGCTATGCTATGCTATGCTATGCTATGCTATGCGACAGGTTCTAAGTTGCCCAGGTTGGACAACTTAATCTTCCTGACTCAGCCTCCTAGCCTGCTGGGATTACAATATGTGCCACCATCCTCTGTTTCAAGGACATTGTTAGAGGAATCATTGGTAGCTTTGTGAATCAATATATATCACTTCTTTCTTTTTGGCTGTTTTCTATTCCCTTATGTGAATAATAGGTCTGTTAATGGGAAAATAAAGTGATGTTAAAATTTTAGCCAAATTAATAGGACTCTATCTCTCATCATTCTTCACCTTGTAGGGATTTCAAGCACTGTGTTAGACTGGCGAGTGCCCTCTATCTACACTTGTAAAAACTGAGGAGAGTGCTTGGGTCAGGGAGATTATATTTTGAGGCTGAACAAGTAGGAAAATATAGAAGTAGTATTTGTTTGTTTTGGGTTATATTTTGAGGCTAAAGAAGTAGGAAAATACAGAAGTATTATTTGTTTGTTTTGAGTTTTTTGACCTGGTGTCTTGGATTGGAACTCACGGGCCCAAGCAAATCCTCTTGGCTCCAGCCTCCCAAGTAATTGAGACACAAACTGAATCACCATGGCTAGTTGATACTCAAATTATTGCAGTTTGTTTAACCAGTAATCTTTATTTGAAAAATGGTAATAACAGGTTATTTTACTTTTCAGAAAGACTAACTTTCATTAAGTGCATTTTGCCTCTAGAGAATAATTTTTTTTGAAAGTAGGGGAAGAAGGACTTTTCACATGGATTAGATCCAATATAATTTCTGTATCATGATGTGCAGATTTTAACAAATTTTGTGTTTGCAGAAATTTCACAGACCTGATGCCAATTTAAGCATATTCCTTTGTTTATGCATTATATAGATTGCTGGTATATTTCATAGACTCTTGTTTAAATAGGTTCTCACTATGTAGTCCAGCCTGGCCTTGATTTCACTGTGTGGCTCAGGCTGCCTTTGAGCATGCTGACTCTCTTCCTGCTTCCCCTTCCAAGGGCACTGTCATGACTGTTTATCCTCAGTTTAGGTATAACAAATGGGGAATCTAATTCAGGGAATAGGAAACCTTTTTTTCTTACTAAATTTTGGGGAAAGTTTTAAGAGTGAGATGTGCTTGTCTATGGGGTATTTCTTATGAAGTATTGCTTTGATAATAAAGTCAGTGTAAATAACTGATTTTTGGTTTTTTCCTGGAAGTGTGGCAGACCTGAAACATGCCATTCAAAGCAAATACAAGATTGCTATTCAGCACCAGGTGCTGGTGGTCAATGGAGGAGAATGTATGGCTGCAGAGCGAAGAGTGTGCACCTACAGCGCTGGGACGGTAGGTGTATAAGGACCTGGGTCCTTTTCTACTAAGGACCTTGCACGTAGAGACGTGTTTCACTGGGATTGTTCAGAAATAAAGCTAATCTGCTTCAGATTTTTGGGGGAAATGTGTATGTTCAGAATTTGCAACATTTTTATTTTAGTTATTTCTACTTTTGTTTTTAAATATAGGACACAAATCCAATTTTTCTTTTTAACAAAGAAATGATCTTATGTGATCGTGCACCTGCTATTCCTAAAACTACTTTTTCGACCGAAAATGACATGGAAATAAAAGTTGAAGAATCTCTTATGATGCCTGCAGTTTTTCACACTGTTGCTTCAAGGACACAACTTGCTGTGGTAAGTCATAAAACAATTACTTTAACTGGTAACTGATTGTACCTAAAAGTATACAGCTATAAATAGTCTTCTGAAATATATTGGAAATGTGCGAAACTTATGAAAAGTACCAAACTCTTTGGAAAATACTTTGCAGTTAATATGTCTAGTTTTTAAATTTCAGGCCCATACATTATTAGTTAACCTACCTTGACAATTACAGGATTTTAGAGTGAAAACCCAGCTCTGAATATGATGTGGTCACCTTCTCTATTAGATGATGATGATCCCTTATCTATGTTACATTGGACAGATTGACAGCTTGAGTAACTCTAAAAAAACTACAATTCTTTTTTCTTTATCCATGTTTAGTTTCTGGAGAACAAAGATTTTCTATTTCTTTTTTTTTCAAGATCAAAACTAAGAGTTTTTCAGTATGTACTTCTGCGTTGCTACTTTCTGTCCCCACAAATTCTTTGCCAGTCATTTGATTTTCCTTTTTAATTTGCTCTTTATCTCACTGTATTATCATTCACTGCAAGCCATCAGTAGTAAGTAGTATTTGCTTTCATGTGTGAAAAGTATGTCTGAAGACTAATGAAATAACAGTATTTACCTTTTGTAAAAATAAGTAGATAAGACATACTAAACACTTCATTAGTAAAACTCTTATTGTGGTTGACACTGGAACGCCAGAATTCATGGGGGTTACATTCCTAGAGCATCTGAGAATTGTAAAAATCTGCAAATTTCAGATATGGTCCAAAAATGCCTATAAATGTCTGTTCTTGTAGTTTAAACCCTAAATATGCTATGTCTTCTGCAGTTATGTAATTTAGCTTAATAAAATACATTAGTAAAGCCTTAGCAAGTGCAGGTTATTTTGATGACATCTTAGGATTAGGACTTTAAGAAGAACAAAATGGATAGCTACACGCAGTATAGCAACCTGCGTGATGCTGGAATGCTGGCGCCCAGCTGGAGATGGGTGACAGGGCAGCAGCCTGTCAGCAGCAAGCACTGAATATATCTCTTAGATTGGCTACTTGCAAGCCTCCTTCCAAAAAACTTTTTCCCCCTTTTTTCCCCACACTTGCTGGGCAGTTGCTTATGCCACTCAGCTAAATCCCTGGCCTCAAAAAGCTATTGCAGAGAATATTTGTGGTTTCCGGGAACAATTATTAGGTTAAAAACCTTGAAGGACTAAGGCTCTGAATGCTGAACTGTGACTTCCCAGGTGTATGCTGTATCCATTTGTGAACTTACCTCCTTTCCATATAGGATACAACGTAAAGGAAATAGCTATATCTTTCTGAAATATATTTAATTAGCATTAAAGAGTTCAAAGTAATTTTTGATAGGATAAATTTGGTTTTTTGAAACCAAGTGTCATTTATGTAGCCTAGACCTGCCGTCAGCTTGGTGTGTAGCCCGAGCTGGCCTCAAACTTGGAATCTTCATGTTTCATTCTCTGGGTTATGAGAAGACAAAAATATTCTTTTAAAGAAAATAATTCTATAAAGTGAATTGATATAATAGAGTCCTTTAGATGATTGCGGGGGGGCAGTCTGGTGATTGAACCCAGTGGCTGTGCACTGGACTTGGTCCCCAACCCTTTTTAAAATTCTTTATCTTGAATCAGGGTTTACTAAAGTTGCATAGTTCTGGCTCAAGCTTGTGACCCTCCTGCTGCAGCCTCCAAGCGTTGCAGTTAAAGATGGATACAGCATTTAATTAGAGAAAATATAGTATTGAACATGGTTGGATGTACAGTTCTCAAATACTTAAGAGAATAAAGAGCAAATAAAAGCTTAGTCAACAGAAGGATCCATACATCAGAAGTCTTTAAATATGAGCTGGTGTGATTTCTCTACTAATACACGAAAATAACAAGATTAAATAAGTAAAGTAAGAAAGAGGATCACTGCTGTTGAGATCCCAGGTTAGCAATTTGATTTTCAGGTAGCAGAAAAATACATAAATTTTCAGCTAGGTGTGGTGGAGCAAGCCTGTAATTTTAGTGATCCTTTGAGGCTGCGGCAGGAGAGATCACAAATTCAAGCCCAGCTTAGGCAAATTAGGAATATAGCAAGACAATCTCAAAATAAAAAAGAGCTGTGAATATACTTTATGCAAAGGCTGTGGGTTCAAATACCAGTTATCATACACACAAATAACAACTAAGCATCCTGAATACTGTTTCCTATTAGAACAGATCACTTCTTCAGGAAATTGATTTTATATCTAACCTAAAGCAGGGAAAATCCGAAATACTTTGTGAGCCTGAGATATCTTGTACAAGTGTCTAATGGTGCCATAATAAGTATGAAGTGCCTAGTGAAAGTTTGTCCAAAAGAATAACAGGGTACTCTGTAAAAAGCATTATTGAGACTGAAGTGATATGACAGTGCAAATCTAGAAGTAAACAGTTGGGATAGCATCTGGTGGTCCCTAGTGACAAGTAAAACATTCTGAATATGTATTTCATCCAGGCAAATATCGAGAGAAGTAGGAAAGAATAAGGGGTTGGAATGTGAGGTAGAGATACTGTAAGGCTTGATATTCTGGAGGGAGGCATAAAAAGTAGCAAAAAAGAACTAGGAATGAATAGTAAATTTCATTAGTCTAGCAAAAAATCTAAAAAGGAAAATAATAGAAACACTAAAATGAATACTAAACATTAAATGGTGAGATCGATACGGTTAATAACCACGTGTCTTGATTTCTAAACCAGAGGTTACTGTACTTTGTATCTGTTTTTGGACTTTGTATAAATGGAATCATATAATTTTTACATGCTTTCAAGTGAGGTTTGGTTCTACATTGTTCCTAAGAATTCTTCCATGCCGTTGCATGTAATGATGGTTATACTTCCTGCTGCGTGGCATTCCACAGTATGCCTGGTGTTTATCCCAAGAACTGGCCTATTATATTGTTTCCATTTTGGGATCTGGTGACTAAAGATGCTAGGTGAATATATTTCTATAGCATTGTGTGCATTTTTTTCTTTTTTGCATTTCTCTGGAGTTCATAACTAAGCTGTGTCTATAGTTCAACTTTACATGTTAATTTTTTGAGTGTGTGTCAACATACTCACTGACACACTTGCTTCCTTCTGGGCTTTTAATTCTAGTGATTGTGGTGGGTGTGTACTAGAGGCCATTTTGGATCAGTTTGTTTTCTTTGGTCATTAGTGATTGTGGGAGCTTTCCCAATTATGAGCCATTTGGATATCTTTTTTTTTTAATCAAAAAGGAAACATCAAGTTTAAAGAAAAAAAGAAAAAAAACCACTAGGCATTGTTGGCAAGACTAATAGAGCAAACCTTCTCAGAACCAGTCCCGTACCTTGGTGAGCGTGTTTAGTGGAAATCTAAGAGAAAACCAAAAATGGTAGCTTAAGGTGTTGGAAGGGTTTTACAGATCAGCTCCCTCCATGGGTGAGTAGGTCCCCTGGCCATTTCTCAGCGTCAGCGTGTGTGCAGCCTTGTCCTCCAAATGTCTGGTGCAGCTGAGCAGCCAGGTGCTGGCACACAAGTCAGATTCCCATTTTAGCCAACTCCTAGTGGAGGGGCAGCTAGCGCGATGCCTTCTCCCTGGACAGGGAGCATGCATGGGGGGGACACTCCATCTTGTTGATTTGTGTGTCTCTTCACGTCTCTCTCCATCAGTTTCTATAGTGGTCATAGTTTCTGCCACATCTCCCAGTACTGTGCTTAAATGCTGATCGTAAGCGTGTGATCTGCCTGGAAGCTCTGAGTTTTTACTCATTTTCATACAGATTTGCTCATCCAGGACCTGCAGGACCTCTGTGGTGTTGGTGGTTTGCTGCTTGTCCACGTCGTCCACCATCTGACAAACCCTGCCTGGATATATCTTTTTTGATGTTACTCTCAGCTGCTTTGACTATTTATTACTGCGCTGCTAATCTTTTTCTGCTTTTTTTGTAGCTCCTTTCATATAGGCTCCTTATTTATTTATTTTATTTAAAGAGAGGGGAAAAAAGCAGAACAGAAAAAAGGGTAGAAACAATATAGAGTTTCAAAAAAACAGTAAGAAATCACTAGTTGATACATTATATATTGTCTTCTTGGATATAGTTGTTTGTTACAAAATTAAAACATACAAAGTGGACATTCAAACAGTGAGGCTACAAACAGTTCTGTTCACTGATCCAACAAAAACTCAGCAACGTGGTTATCAATCCTACACACTTAAATAGACATGCAGTTATATCCTTTAGAGCACTTTCTTTTCCTCCTTTTGCTTTTTAAGTCCATTATCTGTTTAGTCATATGTTTCGGGTTGCTCAGTACCTTACTGATCTGTTATTTAGTTGTTGTTATTTACTTTTTTTTTCTTTCTTTCTTTTTATTTATTTATTTATTTAATTTTGAAGGTAGTAAAATACAGCAGAACAAGACAGGACAAAGCAAATTGAAGCAGTGCAGTGAAACTGGTACAGAACCTCACAGCAGGTTATTGGGATAACAGCAATAGGTACAATAGTACATCTGGTTTTCTTCACAGTAGTTGTTCCTTCAATCAGGTAGAGCAATATGGAAGAAAATACTGAAATTATAAAAATAGAATATTGAATAGAGCAATACCATTAATCAGAACAGAGCAAAACAGAGATAAAGATATTTGCCTTCAAAGAGATGGCAGAAGAAAATCCCCCTTATTTGCTATATTGCATATAGTCCAACTCGCAAGAGATGCGCAGATCTCTGGCTCTCACTTGCTAGCAGGGGGTGGGAGGATGTGATGGATGTTTGATTCTTAGTCCGATCACCAGAGGGTGAGCTGGCTGCCTGTTTTCCCAGTGCCCCAAGTTCCAACATGGCATGGATCTCAGGAAACGCAGATACGGTTCTCACCCTGGGGTGGCCGTGGCTTGGGGGCCACAGCCACTTATCAGAGTGGCGACCTGGCTGCCTATCCTTATAAGTTTTTAATTGGTTTGATAAGAGACTATCTTGCCTTCTTTTTACTTGACAACTATTTTTACTTGACAACTATTTGTACACTGCTGTGATTAAAAATACCATATTTAATGCCCACTTGTTCATAATCTTGGTCTCAGGTTTTTTAAAGATTCTTTTTTGGGGGTGGCCTTATCTTACAGTCAGGAAGGGAAGAGCCAGTGTAGACATCACAGTACATCTGTGGTGTAATCTTCCAGAGCCACCTTTTCTCTTTCACTTTAGCACTCCCATTTTCTAAATTAGCCGTGTTTGATTTTCATGTAATGGTATAAAAACGGAAAATTCACTTTATGAATCTAGTATCATGCTTTCTTTTTAATCCTGTTGTCTTGATGCTTCCAGATCCTTTAATACAAAGACATTCCATTTTTTTTATATGGCTACATTATTTTATTTTACTCAGATAAGTTACCAATAAGCATTGAGATTGTTTCTGTTTCATTTTATAGCATCATAGAATCTTCTAGTATTTTTATTTGTTTCCAGCATAAACAGGATGCATTCTTAGAAGACAAATCCTGGTGCCAAATGATGGATCAGTTTTGATTTTTGTAATTATTGCTGAGTTGTCCTCTACAGATGCTCTTGACAGTATACACTTACTTCATCAGCAGTAAATGAATATTTTTCTTCCGTCCCCATCAACACAGTATTATCAGCAAAGTATAGCTGATCATGTTTTGTAATTTTGCTTTTCTTGAATTGAGTATCTTTTGATAGATTTATAATCCAACTTATTTTCCCAGTGTTGTTAGTATGTATATTCCTGCCCTTAGTGCCCTGTCTTACAGAGTTATTTTATCAACTCTATGCCATTCCCTACCACCACTCATATCTTACTAGAGTTAGGAAAGAATGCTTAAGTCAGCATGGGTATACTTTTCCGCCAACTCCTTTATATATTTTCTTAATTTTGCAATCTTTTTCTCTTATAGTTATATGTTAAGGTGCAATAATACTTATATCATTTTAACTTGTCACCCAGTTATATTAAACCACTTATTAAGTAATAGAACTTTTACCTATCCAAAATAAACACTACCTACAGTACCATAGTAAATTCCAGTATCTGTATTTTTATTTAAATTTTGATCTCAATAATTGTATAGATTCATATAGGGGAAATTAAGTTGTTTTATTAAAGTTATATTTGTAAAAGATCTTTGTATTCCTGTTTATATGCTGGAAAGCTATATAGTTATTTATACCACCACTTTTCTCTTTCTTCTTTTTTATATTAAAAATGTTCATGTCTTGGTTCTGAATCTTGGTTTCCATCTTATCTCCTGTTATTAAAGAGGTTTTTGTATTTTTTTTTTTTTTAATTTTTTTGGTACTGGGGATTGAACTCAGGACCTGGCATTTGTCAGGCAGGTGGTTTGCCACTGCACTAAATCCCCAGCTGTATTTTAAAAAGTGAGCAGCAATATTTCACTTTTTCATGTGGGGATATATCTTACAAAACATAAACCATTGTTTCTAGTTATGAATGCTTTCGGAATTTGTGCATTGCTTATTTAACCACTCCATTGCAGTTCATTACATATTTGTGTCTTAAACATTCTTATTTCATGTTTTGGAATTACTCATATTATTCTTTAGAAATCTTATTTGGAAATTCTTTTGAGTCAGTTTCAACACTCCAAAGAAATTTTGGTGACTGTATTAAGGAATTTTTTTCAGTTGATACGAGGGTGTTTTTTGTTGTTTTGTTTTGGCTTTGCTGGAACTCAAGCTCAGTGCCTCATGCATGCTGAGTAGTATGTACCTAACACTTAGCACTGCACTCCAGCTGTGTCCTCATTTTCTTACGTTTATAAAGTTGAGTTAAACATCCTAACTTGCATAATCCATGGCTGTTCTTATGCATTTGTATTTCCTTATTTTTAGTATTTTATTGGACTACTCAATCTAAGAGTTTCATCTTCACCTAGCAATACTGGGAATCTGTGTGTGCAGTGAGATTGTTCAGATTGCTGGGGAATCCAACTGACATTGGGCAACCATGTTGGGATACTAAGTATAGCATAATATTAATGGGATTCTAAGTGTAATATTGTAACAGTTAATAAGGAATGCCAATTGCCCTCATGGGAGTAGGCTTTCCTTTCTATCCTGTTTTTTTTTCGTTGTTGTTCTGAGTATCGAACTCATGACCTTGCGCTTGCCTGGCAGGCACTTATGCTGCTGAGCTAAGTCTTAAGCCCTTGGCTTTCCTTTCTAAAATGGTTAAAATTATTTGTCTATTATTTTACCAGTTTAAGATTTATTATTTTACTTTTCTCTAGAAAATGCCAAGGCTGGGGATTTAGCTTAGTGGCATAAGTGCCTACCTGGCAAGTGTAAGGTAGTGAGTTCAATCCCCAGTATCAAAATAAATAAGTAAATAAATAAATAAATAAATAAATACATGTGTAAAAAAAAAAAAGAAAATGCCATAAAGTTTCCATTGAGTGTTATTTTCCTTGTAGTTTGATATGTCACATATTTATTTTTTAAGTAGGTCTTCTAAAGTTTGTTTTCTTTAGTGACTCAAATATTATATAGGAAAGAATTTTTTAAATTTCTAGGTGCTGAAGTACTTGCTTTTTTGTTACGATTTTCTTATTTCTAATTTCATCTCTTAATTGGACACATTTATTCATCTTTTTATTTCTTTTAATTACACAAGTCTATTATCTGTCAGAGTAGTCTTATCTTTTTTAATTAGACAAGTCTGTTGTCTTTTGTTTTTGATTTTTTTGTGACTGAGTCTCGTAGTCACAAAAACTTGAACTTGTGGCAATCCTCCTGTCTCAGCCTCCTGATGGAAGTAATTTTTTATTATGAGTTACCATGACTTTTATAGGAGCATTTGAAAACATATGATTAACACTTTTTCTCCTTGGTATTAGATATTGAATCCAGGGCCTTTGTATATGTGAGGAGTTAGTTAGCTAGAGACAGCATCTCACTAAAGCGCTAAGCTGCCTGAGCTAATCATGGAGTTTGACCCTCTCGCCTGGCCCTTCCAGGCTTCTGGCATTGTAGGTGTAAGCTTCCATTCCTGGCCTTGATTAACATTCTTTCTTTTGAATTCTTTGAATATTATCTTTCCTGTTTATTGTTTTTGGGTAACAGACATGCTTTTTTTTTTTTTAAATTAAACCTCTGACCTCTTCTTTTTCCCTTTGGTCTTTTGTGTGTGTTCCTTTGAATATTCACAAGATTTGTAGTGTGTTTTGAGTTCTGAGACCTTTTTTGAGGAGGGATCAGTACTGGAGTGTTTTTTTTTTTTTTTTTTTTTTTTTTTTTTTTTTTTTTTTTTTTTTTTTTTTTTTTTTTTTTTGTCTTTTTGAGACAGGGTCTCTCTATGCAGTTCAGACTGGCCTTGAGCTCACTTTGTAGCCCAGGCTGGTCTCAAACTCACAGTGATCCTCCTGCCTCAGCCACCAGAGTGCTGGGATTACAGGCGTGAGCCGCCACGCCCGCCTAGTACTGGAGATTTAACCAAGGGTCTTTGCACTGAGCTGTGTCCCTGCCCATTTCTTCTGATACTTAGTCTCAGTGAATTACTCTAGCTAGACTGGAATTTGTATTCCTCTTGCCTCAGCCTTCCAGGGTGCTGGGATTACCTTGCCTTGATATTTCGTAGCCTTTAACTGTACTAGCTGGCCCTGAACTGAGGCACTTCTCCTACCTCACTCTCCCAAATGCTGGAATCAGAGGTGTGCGCCACCACACCCAGCCAGATCCCTGCCTTCTGATTGCCATACTCTGACCTCAAATTGGTCACTGGACTTTCAGTGAGATTTTTGACCTCCTGATTGCTTTAGAGTCTTTCATGGACTCTGGTGATTTGTGTTTTGTGTCATGTATTAGCTCCGCTGGCTTTTTGTTATTCTGTGAGCTCCCCGATTGTTTTACTATCCCCGAGAACTTAAATCTTCATGGAGGCTGCCAAGCAGCACCTTAGTCTGGTTTTTAATCTGGTGCTGTCCTGTCCAGTTTGGCCCTGTGCCTTTTGCATTCCTTCCTATTTGTGCCCCATGAGTTGGCTTTGGGGGGTTTTGGGAGGCATTTTGTGGCTTGTCTTTCCATCTCTCCACTGTTTCTTGTTTGCCTGCTTTGTCCTTAGGTACCCATTACTTACAGTTTACTTTGTTTCTAGCATGCAGATCACTTTAGTTAACCTGCTTCTCTGTGATGCACAGGGCCTGACTGAGTGTAATGCTTTGACGCTGTCCCAGGAGTCAGTCAGCTCTGCTAACGTGGGGAGAGTAATTGTGAGGGGAAGGGGTGGCTGCTGGGTCAGACCTAGTTTTCTGGGCATGGACACAGCATCGTTAATGTCCCACAGGCAATGCAGGAAGATTGGCATACAGAAATAAAAGTACTAAAAGCAGCAACTATGTGACCCTGGCAGTACCAAGTAGATCCGCAGCAGTAATGCCATCCAAACTGGACATTGACGTGCCATAGGGACCAATAATATACCACACTTAAGGTGGAAAAGAAATGTACAGTAATACTATAAACTCAAGGACAAACCAGATCCTGACATCACAGCAAATACCTACTGATTTTTTTTTTGGTCCTGGGGATCGAACTGACAACCTGGTGCTTATGCTGCTGAGTTAAATCCCCAGCCTGCAGCCTGCAAATGCCTACTGACTGTAGTGAGTATAACCTCCAGTAATAAAGGAAAAGAATTCCACAATAGGAGCACAGAGTTAACTATCTAAAGATTAGTGAAAGTGAATAGTTACACTATTAAAGATATACAGGTTGGAAATGAGTAGATACAAAAGAATAACTTGAAAATTTAAACAGTGACAGATGGGAACAAGGAGAAAAAAGAGTTAAGGATCTATCTTGTTACAGAGTAGAAGGATATTTATAGAACTAGATAAAGTTAACCAAAATCACACAAGAAATAGAAGATCTAAAAAGGGATAAAAGATAACACTATGGAGAATAAAAAATATATCTTTTGTCTTCTTTTGGGGTGTGTGTGTGTGTGTGTCTTTTTGAGGCAGGGTCTCACCATGCAGTGCAGACTGGTGTTGGGCTCACTTTGTAGCCCAGGCTGTTCTCAAAGGCGCAACAATCCACCTGCCTCAGCCTCCTGAGTGCTGAGATTACAGAAGTGCGTCACCATGCCCAGCTCAAAAAAATTTTTTTAGAGATAATAAAGTCCAACAAAGCAAAACAGTAAAGCCAATCAAAACAAAACAGTGAAAGTGGTACAGCGCTTCAAAGCAGGATAATAGGAAATCAGCAGTGGTTATCATGGTGCATCTTGTTATCTCCACAGTAGTTGTCCATTCCATTAAACATAGTAAAATCAAATAAGACAAAATAAAACCAACCAAAAGAAAACATTGAATAAAGCAAAATAATAAATCAGAACAAAACAGTGAGAACAATATTGGATTTCAAAAACAAGACAGAAGGAAATCCCTCTAGTTGCTGTATTACACACTGTTATCTTCCTAGTAGATGCTCAGACCACTGGCCCCAGGCCTGCAAAGTTACTCAGACAATACCAGCATTCAGTTATTTTTGTACCTCACTTGCTATCAATTAAGACTGTCCTCCAAACATGCAGGTTGCTTGGGAGTCGGCGGAAGTCTTGATTCTCACAGGAGGGCTACCTGGCCTCTGTCGCCCGAGCCCACGTGGCTGGCACAGTTTACCAGAGGGGAATCGGCTTTTTCCTGAGTGTGATGTGTTCCCTACAGGACAGACAGCAGGGCCTGCCCTTCACAGGAGGGGCTTATCTGGCTTCTCTCAAAAATAAAAAGTTGAAAAGATTTAAGAAGAAAGAAGACAAGTCTCAAAGTAATTTTTCTTATTAGTACACGTGTGTAGTACATGATTCTCCTTGTGGAGAGTTGGCATGTGTATATCATACTTCTTAGTGCATTTTTCCCTCTTACCCTTCGCTGCGCCCCTTGCTCCCAAACGAGTGATTTCCTTCTAGGATTGCATTGTGGAGTCCTGTAAACCTGTGCTTTCTTGGTCTAGCCTTCTGGCCTGCGGTTTGCCAGTTGCACCCCTTATTCCAGAGGCTGTGGCGGTGTGCGTGGAAACGTCCAGGCTCAGGCTGGTGACAGGGAAGGCAGCAGGATTCAGATCTGTGGTGGATGTAGGGAGCAGGGCAAGGCTCACATACTTGGTGCTGGCAAGCACTTCATACCCGGGGCATTTCTGAGTGTAGCTGCAGCTGGCCCTGGCTTTGCCAGGAAGGACAGTGCCCACACCCTTCCCAGGCAGAGTTTAAACTGCTCACAGGCTCTTTCTAGGCCACTCCTGCGTCCCAGCTGTCTCTCCTTGCTGTGTCACCCAGTCACCATGGAAGAGTGACACTGGGAGCCCTGACGTTGAAGGTTTTTTTTTTAAATTTTATTTTCTGAGTCCCAGATTTAAATAATCAATGCTTTCCTGAAATGGTCCCCAGTCAAGCATTTTCTGTTGATGGGGCTGGTACCCATGCTCATATCCCTCTCTGGCTTTTGCATCTTATGTAGAGGGGGCCCCCCAGAGCAAAGCCCTGAGCCTTTTGGTTTACAAAGGCCTTGGACCCTGCTGCTGTTTCTTCCTGCCTCTCCTTGCCCTGGTCGCTTTCTTGGTTCCCTTTCTCATGAGCTGCAAGAGCCAGTGAGAGATTCCAGAATGTTTCCTTATTTTCTCTGCATTGGATGCTGTTTCCAATTTCTCTGTAGCTTCTCATTTTTCCCGTCAATTCTTTCGCTATTCCTGGTGATCTGTTTTGTTTTTTTTTCCTCTCCGCTCCGTTCCTCCCTCCCCTC